>CAOLHI010007965.1:0-10962 GCA_948474755.1 Ctenosaura bakeri
AAATTGCTTTACTCCAGAAAACTTTGGCTCCTAATTTTTTTGTTTTTTTAATACTTTTGCTACACTTGTTTTTATCTTGTGGGGGGATGTTTTTTACTAGTATCTTCAGGTTTTTTTAGAAGTTGGTTTAATTTTTTGGAATCTCCCGGGTTCTTTAAAACACCAGCATGTGTTTGAAAATTTACAATAAGCATACAAGCAAGGATTTTTCCTTTTATAATTGAGGCTGTTTATGTCTACAGGGGGAAGGGGAATTGTGTCCCTGCCAAAAGGAAACCACAGCTCTCAACCAACAACAAATGGTGGGGAATGCGGGGAGTTACATCTAAAATTTTAGGTCTACACAGTTTTTATCCCTGGTTTGGGATGAAGGCTAACATACAATAGCTTTCAGTTTGGTTCAAAATGGGGCTAAAGTTAGTTTACTAATATTTACACAGTAGTTTTTGGGGTTTTCCTGAAAGGGCTTGACCTTCCTTTTGCTCAAAATACATTGGGTCAATCTTGCCCTTTAAAGAATAGAAAATATGTTTTAGGAGTGATTATTTAAACCCCTCCAGGTTTTAGGCAGCAAATCCCAGCACCCCAACATTGCCTGTATTGGATAGGTCTGCTGGGATTTGCAGCCCAAAACTTTTAAAAGGGGGCCATATGATTTCCACCCCTGTGTATATATTGGACTCCTTAAGGATCTAGGATGGCACCTGTGGGGGGTTTAAAGAAACCACACCAAATTGTTACCAGCCAAAATGTTTTAAACCACCCCCACCAAAAAGGGGGAAAAGCCTTTCCCAAGAAAAATTGATTGTTTGAAGGCTGAACTAATGTATCCAAAAACTTGGCCTTTTCTTGTTATTCACAAAATTTACTCCCCAAATCTTTTGTGAGTCATCAGTGTTTTTAAAACCCAACTGTCACTACGGGCCCAGAGTTGGATTATTTATGTTTTGGGAAAGGGGAAAAAAGGAAGCTAAATAAATGCAAGACCAGTTTTTAAAAACTACCATAATCCTGCATGTAAATCAAAGGAGTTCCAGGACCCAAAGGGGCTGTGCTTTGTTTTACTACCCTTAAGCAATCCCCAAAGGGAAAAGGGATGCTTGAAAGAAAGATGTTTATTTAAAAATACACCCCTTTGGAAATTTTCCCCTTACCCTACTGGGGACTAACAGAGTTCAGTGTAGCTATCTTTCAGCTGGGCAAATCAAGCTACTTTTCTTTCTTTCCATCCTTTAACAGGTTTTCCCAATCAAAGGGCTAAAGCTTTTTTATTTATCTTTATTTTTATTTATTACATTTTAATCCTACCCTTTTTTCAAAGGGTAGAGGGCAAAGGAGTGCAAATGTGTTGGGGGGGGCCAGGGGCCATTTCCTCTCCTAGGCCAACCTGTGGGCTGCACCCCCACCACACTGGAAGCTAAATAATTCTGATTTCTTCTGCAGTTTCCCCAAAATTTGGTGATCAGAGGTGAAAACCCCGTCACCATTTTGAGAGGAACTGCGGGGTTGTTTTGGGGGGAAATATTTCTGATGTGTTTGTAGGGGTTAGAAATTTCATATGTTTTCATGTGTCGGGGACTTTCTGGTTTTTAGGAAAAAATTGCCTAAAAACCCAGCTTTAAAAAATTTTTAGTCCCACTTTCTTCCCAATCCCCTGGTTTGTAGGCTGTCAAACAAAACCTTTTTTTCCCCAAAACCTTTTAGCCTAAACCCAAAAGAAACCTTATTTTGGGTTTGGGATCTCAAAGAAAACAAGTGTAGAGAAATAGTTTTTTTAAAAAGGGAAAAAAAAATCCCAAATATTTCTTTAAACAGTGTGCAGAATATTAAGGCAAGTTTTTTAAATTATTATCTAACTGAAAAAAACCCGTACAAGAAATTTGGAGCTATATTTTGTGTTAGTTTGTTCCAGAACCACAAAAATAGGTTTCCTTATGAAAAAGTGAAGTCTTTTTTCTTCCCTACGGGAGACCAAATGGCCCACAAGGGAATTGCGCACATGGCAAATTTTATGCAGACTATGGACCATGCAATAAATAGCTTTCTTGGCACTGAAGTCAAACAAGATTTTTTTTTTCCTTTAAATTTATTTTCATTCTCTTTCCAAGAACTCCAAAGGGAGACAATCAGATATCAAACACAGTTTCTTTTGGAATGTAAGATTATTTAAATTTTTGGGGGGGTTTTTTTCCCCTTGATGCCTCAGCACATATTAACTATAAAATGTCAGTGGGGGAAATGCAATTCAACCCTTTAGCTTTGGGGGAGGGAATGTGTAAACAATTAAGTTTAAAAACCCCCAAAATAGCTTTTACAAGGATGCAAGACAACAGATTTACATTTCAAGGATGCACAAAAAAGGGTGGGGAAACAAGGTCCCACAGGAACGATTCTAAAATCATTTGTTGCTATGTGAGTTATCAAAACCATACATCCAGTTCCCCACAGGTGCATCACAACTGTATTTACTTAATGTAGACATTCTTCATGATTCCAAAAGATTGGGACATGTAGACGCAGGGGAATAGTAAAATAAATAGGCCTTGAAACACAAAAGAATTATATTGGGAAATTAAAGAGGTCTTACTTTTTGCTCAGTTAAAAAAAAAGGGGAATGGATGGGGGGGAAAAAGCCCCTAGTTCCCATTACTTTGTGGAAAAGCTAACCTCCAAATAGCATGGTGATCCTGACAACAGGTGTCCCCCTGCATCTCCACTGATAGTTTTGACTAGCCGGGTGTATTTTTTTAGTATGGTATCTCAGCAGCCTATTTATATTTATTGGCATTGTGCCTGGGGTTTAACCAGTTGGGGAGAAAATCTCACACTGCTAGCAAATCATCTGGAATTGAAAACCTCTTGGTTTCCCTTTGGGGGAGGATTTGAAATGTTCAGGCCATCAAACTTTAACGTTGGTTCTTCTACACATTGCTTTGTTTGGTGAGTTAACTATCAACGCTTCATGTGCTTACCCCTTACCTCTCTGATTGCATTGTCCATTTGATAAACCCGGTTCCTTAAACCTCAAGCTGCAAAAAAATTAAAGCTGTCTTTGTATATATCAATGGACCCAAAGTTAATGGTCAATTAGTCACACTGGGGTTTAGTTGGAACTTTAAATAAAGGTTTTCCAAGGTGCTGAACCATTGGAGGGAATAGGGTTAGTGCCTTAGGGAGACCCTTTTTAAAGTCTGGAAAAATTTTTTGGAATTGGTTTTATCACCACATTGATACGGGAACCCCTTTGACCACCCAAAAAACAGAAACACAAAAAAACCCCATTTTTTGGAAAAAAAGGATAAGAACTAAGGGTTAAAGGGGGATTGTTTACATAACAAAATGGTTTCCCCCCGGGCCAAAAAAAAAAAAATCACAAGAGGTTATGCAGAAAAAATAAAAATTTTGTTTTGGGTTTGTTTTATTTCACACTACACATTTTAGCATTTGATACCATTTTAAAAATTTGGGTTTCCCCATCCTATGGAATCCGGGAAATTTTGCAATTTAGGGAGTAGTATTTCAAATTCTCAGCCAAAAATCTCAGCCCCCCAAACTGGAAACCCCAATTTTCCCCAGGGAGGGGGGATGGATTTAGGGGGGGGACCCAGAATGTTTAAACCCATGTAAAAAAAAGGGGGACCAGATGGAGCTAAAGAGAACACCTAGTTTTTCCTATTTTGGTAAAAAAGATCTGAGCTAAGTGTATGTTTTAAAAAGGGGTTTTTTTTTAGCTGGGAAAATAGGTAATGTGTTTGCCCCCCAAAATGTCACGGGACCATAACTTGTTATAAGGAAACATTGGTTTAGTTTATCAACTTACTTTTCTAGGCATCAGGTACTACTTATTTGGGGATAAACTTTTAAATAAAAAATTGCTTTCGGGTTTGGGGGAAACTTTAGGTCAGCTTCCTCAGGAATATTTGAAGAGAAACCAGAGAAGATCAACAACATTAGTACATGGGGTGCAGGTTTTCCCAATAAAAGAAAGAGAAGAATTTCATCAGTCCTAAAAAAATTTGTTTGGGATCACCCGGGCCCCCCTTTCCCAAAAAAGCCCCTAAACTACAAGTCTTCCTCAGATCCAGGATACAATTTTATTAAACTGGATTTGCATGGATTTTGTTTTGTTTTGTTCTGGCAATAGCTTATCCTGAAAATCAACCCACTTTCAAACTTTGTGGAATCCATAGCTTTGTGGAATTAAACCCGGAGTTCATCCATGCCACCCCCGTTGCATTTTTCAAAAAGCTGACACAGCACTTTTATTTTTTGTCTCCTACCTCAGTCCTAATTTTCTCCCTTCATTTTTCACAATGCAAGACTTCCTGAGCGGTCCTGTTGCACAAAAAATACGAGTGCTTCTTCCTTTTCGCTAGCTGGATCAGGGCCCCTTTTCCAGTCAGGGGTGTGTGTGGACCAACCCTCTAATTTGGGGGAATTATAATGATTAGGGTTGCACAAAAGTGTTGGGCACAATTTTTTTTAATTGTAAAAGGGGGGGGCTGGTTGAGCTGGCTGCTAAGACAAACACATGCTGAAAAATAGCCCCACAGTTGGTTTTGGGAAATTCAACCAGCCATGCACAGCAGCTGCACGAACAGTAAATTACTGACCTGCCAGAGAGATGAAAATCCTACCTTGGACCTGCTTATTTTTTGCCCCCGCCCTCTTCTGGAAACTCTTTTTTTCATCAACAGAATCCCTCTGCATCCATCTCCACTTGCCACTGAAAAAAAATGCAACTCCAAAAAGTAGGCCTTGGGGGTTGCCAAATTCCCAGTGATTTAGCTGTAAAATTTCCCAGATTACAAATGCCCCAGAGCTGCAGCAGTCCAAGGTTAACTGTGCCTTACAGTATATTAAGGCAGATGATAATACAAGGAAAGGTTCTCCAAAAAACAAAGAGGGGAAAAATTTTCCCCGGGGTTTGGGAGTGAATGGAAGGAGCAGAAATTCCCAAGGGGAGGCTTGGGTTTTATGGGCATGGGGGTTAACCCGCCACCTACCTTCAGAGGGAAGTCCCCTTTTTTTGACTTAAAAACATTTCAGTGTGTGCAAACGGAATATTTCTAAAAACAGTAATAAAAGTAAAGGGGACGTGTGGCTTACAATAAAAAAATACCAGCCCTAATAATAGCACTGAGAGAAGAAGTTGTAAAAACAGGAGTGTGTAATATATATGCATGTGTGTGCCTAGTCATGTATAAAAAACTTCCATCAGTATTATTATAAAAATATAACACAGTGACAGCATATATAGGATACCCTTAAACATTTTTGTAAGTGTTATAACACCATAGCACTGCTACTGCTATTGTTAAAATATTAATGTTAATAATATTAATATTATACAATATAATTAAATAATTTTATAATATAATATTTATACTATAATGTGATGGCTAGAAACCTTTTTACTAATGTACAAACATGTAACAAATTTGCAAACATGTATATCTGTTTTTCCCTCATTCCATTCCATTTTATTTATAATATAATGTGATGGCTGGAATCCTGTTACTGATATACATACTTGTAGGATCTGCACATATGTATGTCTAGTTTTTCCCCCCCCATTGCCCAAGACATTCATTTGTTCCTTGTAACTCCCTACACACACAAACACATGCAGCAGCTGTCACGTGCTGGGGCTTTGCACAGCCCTTTCCTGGTTGGAGGGAGGGCAGAATAAACCAGATAGTGCCTGTCCTGGGGGTGCACTTCTGCAGGCTGTGGAAGAAAAACAAGGTCACTCTCCTTGATCTCCATTGAACTGCACTGGGAAAAAACTTAGCCATGTGCTGCCTGGTTGCTTCCCCTTCTCAGTCAGTAAACAGCTGAGCCAGGGTGTCCAGGGCCATTTCCACACTAGACTGTTATAGCGCAGTTATTTTACTTTCAACACCCTATGGAATTCTGGGGTTTGCCTTTGAGGCCCTTCCCTAAAAAATGCAAGCCCCAGGATTCCATAGGATGTTGACAGTGGGGGAAAAACAGCATATAACAAATCTAGTGCGGAAATGGCCCAGGTGTCAAAGCCACACGGTGGGGGGGTATAGGGCTGCATATGTAGAGTGTTACCCTCTACATACTTTGATGGAGGGTCTCAGCCACAGTATCATATAATGTTCAATAGTATCATGTAGTACAATTTTTAATTTTCTCATAATTGTATTATTATTGTTTTTTTTCCTGCATCTCATCAATACCACCATCACTATTCCTCCTACATTTTGCTTCTTTCAACTCAGTGAGTTATATACAAAATTTGCATAGTGATATACTGCATACACAAAATGCTTCTTACTGTATTATGCCTCTTTCAGTGTTACTAGTTATTTTCCTGTCCTTTTATCAATAAAACTAACCAGCCCCCAACAACAGGCTATTCATGCATGAGTATTTCTTCTTCCATGCAGGAAAAACACAGTGGAGCCACTGGATCATGACCGTTTTTAAATAAAAACTGTGGAAGAACAATAAAAGGAATGGAACAATCCAAATTTTGTTTCCTCCCATGGGAAAGACCAGACTTGGTCTCCAGGAAGCAAATCAAGGAGCAGGCATGCAGGGGGGGGGTCTGTAAAACCACCCGGGAAAAAGAGGTACAAAAATTAAAACCCCCACTGTTCCTCTTGACACTGTGAAACTAACATAGAGGTATCTTGGGATATGCACTCAATATCAATTCATGTGGCTTAATTAGGCCCATTTCTCCATTTTATGTATACAGAGTGGTAAAGATTGGTGAAATGGTTTTGTTACTTCGGCCCAGGCCTATCTGGTGATAGTACTAGATACCTGTTTTTGATATCAAAACCATTCGGCTTTCCTCTGCCACCCCCCTCCACACGTTTGCGAGGCCTCCGGATAAGCACGTAAAAAGGCGCAGCCGGTAATTGTTGGACATTCCATTCTGCACCTAGGCAGGCAGAACAGAGCCACTCCGTTGCTTCAGGGACCTCCCCGGGAAAAACCCTTTTTGCTTAAGCGTGACACTAACAAAGGCACCCGGCTCTTAGCCAAGTCTTTCAAAGCCAAGCTAAGCACCTTGTATTTGCATACTGCTACACTATTGTTGATTCTGCGTTAAGCCGATCATGTTAAAGGGCCCTTTTTCCCAAAACTTTTTCCCCCTAAACCCCCATTGTTTTTACCCAGTATGGCACCGGAAAACCCAAAAACCCCCATTCCAAAAACCTCAGATCGCTGGACTTCCATCCTGCCTTGCCCACTTTGTCTGGTGAGCTCCCCCCGGCCTCCACGCTGAGTTTCATCCCTACCATCTTCAGCTTCTTCAGGATACGAGAAAAGGTGTCATATCACCCATTTCCCCTGAAAACCCTTTTTTTGATTCTTCCATTAGTGTGTGGTTAGGGGTCTTTACTGTTTGTCTTTTAATAAAAACATCATTTTTTTATTTTAAAAATGTCTGACTGCTTTACTGACCTGACCCCTTTGATGCTGGGTTGCAAGATCCCCGCTAAGTTACCCTACCTCTCATTAGCTTTAGTGAGTGCTCCAGCTAATTTCCCCACCTTTCCATTAGTGTGTTTTGGTTATTTGGGGCACCCCTCCCCGGACCCCCAGAGAACAGGGTTACAGTTTACTGCATGTTTATCAACCAACAATTTAATTGGGGGCCACTTAAAATAAAAAAAATGTAACAGTTGCCAAATTTTTTGGAAGGGGAAAATTTCTTTTTAAAAATTTATGAAAGGGGGAAAAAACAAAAATCCCACCCTGTTTGGGGAAAAAACCCGGTGGTTTCCCTTTTTTTTTTTTTTCTTTTTTTCTTTTTCCCTTTTTTTTTAAGAAAACAAACCCCCAATTCCCCCCCGGTTCCTTATAAAATTTTTTTCCCAATAGCAATGGGCCAGGTGCCTTTAAAATCCTGGGGTTTCAAGTTGAAATGGGCAAAAGGATTTAAACTGAGGCCCCAAAGCCCCAGGAAATTACTTTGGTTTTTCCCGAAGTTTTTACCCCGCCCCCGTTGGGAAAAGGCCAAATGGGGGAAATAAAAGGGGGGTTGAAAGGGGGAAAAACCAAGCATTTGGGGAAAAATAAAAGGGGCAAAAAAGTCTTAATTGTTTTATTTTTCTTGAAAATTAATATTTTTAATTCTCAACCCACTGCCATTTAATTTAATTCTTCTTTTCTTAATTTTTATCTTTTAAACCCCAAATTTTGAAAACCCTTTAAAAATTGATTTAAAAGCCCAAAAAATTTTTTAAATAAAGGCTTCCCCTGTAAAAACATCTTTAAATTTATCAGTTTTAAAAAAGGAGAGAAAAAAAAAATTTCCCCTTTTCCGCATAACTGGGCATTAAACTTTTAACCTTAATTTGGGGCAATGGATTTTGGTTTAATTCAATGTTAAAGTGGAAAAAACCTATAAAAGAGGGGAAAGGCCCTTGTTTGCAAGAGGAATATTTTTTTCTTTGACCCCTTTAATCTAGATTGGAGCCATTTCCACACTAGACTGTTATAGTGCTATTATTCCACTTTCAAAATCCTGTTATAGTGCTATTATTCCACTTTCAACATCCTACTGTGAACTCCAAGATTCCACAGGATGTTAAAAGTGGAATAAAACGTATAACATTTTAGTGCGGAAATGGTTTTTAGTGTCTTGAAATTATTACCATCAGCTAAATTTTCTCTCCAGTTTCAGAACTGATAACATCAATTGGAGTTAGTGTGGTCACGTGTCTCACAGTTTGGGAAGTCCTTTATTTAAAGGAGATATTCCTTTTTTTGAAGGCATTCTAAAAATCAAGTCTCTTTGAAGGGCTATTCAGTCTAAAGTTGTTTAAAAGATAAAGAGCCTTAAAAAAGGAAAGAAGAGGACCCTTGAAGTTATACATCAGCAGTGCCTACAGAGTAGAATGAGTAGGCATTCAAGTCACCTGGTCACAGTCTTCCCTGCTACAGCAAGATGAATTGGTTTTGTACTGAACTTACAGTTACTGGTCAAGATTTTGCATCAGAAAATGTATTAAAAATTCTTTTTGGGAGGAACTGCAATATGTGTTTTCTTCTCCCCTTTGGCAGGACCCAAAGTCCTCCAATAGTATTTCCCCATTCCATGGCCATTTAATGACCAACGGAAGCAGGAGGCATCCAAAAACCTTGGCCTATAACCAGACACACAATTATGATGTCATCCTCCAGGAACTCTCCCAGGACCTCTACGTGGTCTAAAAAGGTTTTTTTTTGTCATTTCTTAACTTGTTATAGGTTCCCGGGTAGGCATTTCTCCAGTGCACTCTGCTGCCCCTCTGCTAGTAAATGGCCACAGAGCAGGAGCTCCCATGGAGGAAGGCCTGATGGGGTGGAGTGGTGGTTGGGTCATTGCTTAAGAGAGGTAGTGAGTTTTTCCCTGTACAATGACCAAAAAAACTCCCTTTTAAATTTAACAGAAAGTTACACCTGCATATGTCACTCACAGGGTGGCAGCCATTTTTTGTAATTTGCACCAATTGCGTATAAATTAACATACGCAAATTTTTTAAACCCCTTTTCCATTTTTGGCAACATGTTACATCTTTTTTTATTATCCTAAGTGGTACCCAATTACAATTGTTGGTTGATAAACATGCAGTAAACTGTAACCCTGTTCTCTGGGGGTCCTGGGGGGGGTGCCCCAAAAAACCCAAAAAACACTAATGGAAAGGTGGGGAAATTACTGGAGACCCCATAAAGCTAATGAGAGGTAGGGTAATTAGCAGGGATCTTGCAACCCAGCATCTACAGGGTCAGGTCAGTCAAGCAGTCAGACAGTTTTAAAATAGAAAAAATGATGTTTTTATTAAAAGACAAACAGTAAAGACACCATAACCACACAGCTAATGGAAGAATCAGAAATAAGGATTTTCAGGGGAAAAAGGGTGATATGAAAACCTTTTCTCGTAGTCCTGAAGAAGCTGAAGATGGAGGGATGAAACTCAGCGTGGAGGCCGAGGGGAGCTCACCAGACAAAGTGGCAGCAAGGCAGGATGGAAGTCCGGAGGACTGAGGTTCCCCGGAATCAGGGGATTTTATGGGTAATTTTCTTAGGCCATGCCATCTTTGGTGAGAACAATGTGAGTTTGGAGTGGGACAAAGCTTTGGAAAAGGTCAGGTTTAACATGATCGGCTTAACGCAAATAACAATAGTGTAGCAGTATGCAAATACAAGGTGCTTAGCTTGGCTTTGTAAGACTGTCGGCTCAGAGCCGGGTGCCTTTGTTAGTGTCACGCTTAAGCAAAAAGGGTGTTTGCAGGGAAATCCCTGAAGCAACGGAGTGGCTCTGTTCTGCCTGCCTAGGTGCAGAATGGAATGTCCAACAATTACCGGCTGCCTTTTTTACGTGCTTATGGAAAAATCGCAAAAGTGTGGAGTGGGGTGGCAAAGGAAAAAAAGAATGGTTTTGATATCAAAAACAGGTATCTAGTACTATCACCAGATAGGCCTGGGCCGAAGTAACAAAACCATTTCACCAATCTTTACCACTCTGTATACAAAAAAGGAGAAATGGGGTAATTAAGCCACATGAATTGATATTGAGTGCATATCCCAAGATACCTCATGTTAGATTTACAGTGCAAGAGGAACAGTCCAGGTATGAATTTTTGTACCTCTGTTTCCTGGCTGTAATATTACAAAAACCCCCCTCCCCTGCATGCCTGCTCCTTGATCTTTCTTCCTGGAGACCAATTGGTTTTTTCCCAAGGGGGGAAACAAAATTTGGATTGTTCCATTCCTATTTATTGTTCTTCCACAGTTTTTATTTAAAAACGGTCATGATCCAGTGGCTCCACTGTGTATCTCTCTGCATGGAAGAAGAAATACTCATGCATGAATAGCCTGTTGTTGAGCTGGTTAGCTTTATTGATACAAGACAGGAAAATAACTAGTAACACTGAAAGAGGCATAATACAGTAAGAAGCATTTTGTGTATGCAGTATATCACTATGCTA
>CAOLHI010007968.1:0-11600 GCA_948474755.1 Ctenosaura bakeri
GGGGTTAGTATTATATATCAAAGACCAATACACTTGTTCAGAAATCTACATGAGTGATCAAACTGGACCAATGGAAAGTATTTGGGAGAGTATTTTGGAAGAAATAAAAACAACATTGTGGTAGGAGTTTACTACAGACCACCAAACCAACATAAGATGGTAGATAATGCTTTTCTGAAACAAATTTAAGAAATCTCCAAGAAGCAATAACTATTATTATGAGCAACTTCAATTATCTTGATATCTGATTCGAGACCAGCTCTGCTAAGCATAGACCTTCCAACAAATTTCTGATGTGCCTTGCAGACAATTTCCTCTTTCAAAAGGTGGTGAAAAGAACAAGGGAATTAGCAATCCTGGACTTGTTCCTAACCAACAGGGAGGAGCTGGTCATTGAATCAAAGCCATTTAGGGGAGAGTTACCATGTAATGCTAGAATTCGTGATTGTGGGACCAGCCAAAGATGAGTATAATCAACCATGAATCTTGGATTTCAGGAAAAATGATGTTATCAAGCCCAGGGAAATACTGGGTAGAATCCCATGGTTAGATATGCTAAAGGAAAAAGACATCCAACATGGGTGGGATTTCGTGAAGAAGTAATTCCTGAAAGCACAATCAAAAACAATTTCATGGAAGAAGAAAATGGAAAACATCTTAAAAAGCATGTGGACACCATGTTTGCTGGAATCATATAAGGAAAGGTAAAAGTCAATATGATCTGAGACTGGCTAGGCAAACAAGAAGCAATAAGAATGTTCCTTCCTTCCTTCCTTTCTTTTTTCAAATATGTTTGAAGCAAGAGAATAACCAAGGAAATGATGGAACCATTCTTCAAAAAGACTGTAAAGTGCTAACAGATCATAATGAAAAGGCAGAACTGTTTGATACCTATTTTGAATCAGTTTCCCCCCTCCCCCAAAAAGAAGAAATCGTGCTTTCCTGCATCAGCAGAGATCTTGGCAAGGAATTGAGGTTTCAAATAAAATTGATAAGGAGCTAGTCAGAAATCACCTAGTTAGCTTAAATGTCTGTAGATGAAGTATAACCCAGAGTATTGAAAAACTTGCTGACATACCTGAAAAACAGCTTGACATTGTTTCTGTGAAAATCTTGGAGAATGGGTAAGGTTCCAGAGGACTGGAAGTGAGCAAACATTGTCACTCTGGCAAAAAATAAGATCCAGGAAACTACAGGACTTGAGCTATTCTGTTCCATCTGACACTGTAAATATCAGCAAATTCAGTCTGATCCAGTCATTAGTCATCTTTCCTCCCAAGAATCATGAACTGCCTGTTTGTAAAATGTATTATATTTATTTTGTTCCTTGATATATCACCTTTGTCTTGGGAATCATGGATATCTCACCTTTGTCTTGGGAATCAGGGATATATCCATTGAAACATATAATCAAATAAGAAATCCACCAGTATTTAATTTGTAATATTTCTTATGTAGAATTTTATCTGGATTCAGGTGTTTCAGTTTTGGTTTCCTTTTTGTCATTGACCTTGGAGATGATTAAGACATTGTTCTATGTTATAAAGGTTCAGAATTTGGGAGATAATTAAATGTACCACTGAGCACAACTGAGACATTCTGGACGTACACAGAGAATAGGATATGGCAAGGCAGATTGATGCACTAATCTGATACACTAAGAGCCCATGGATAAGAATTGAGAAAGAGAAAAGTTCAAGTGATTATAGCAAGTTGGTTTCCAACATCTTCTTTCCCACCTTCTCAATTGTGTTGTCTTACAGCCTATCCTTCCTCTGGCATAGGTAGTTGAGTACATAGAATAGAGACTATGGAAGTGAAAAATTTACCTTGATTTTCTCATTCATAATGAGAAAATCTGTAATGTGAGTCTCAACACATTATAAGAATTTTTGCACATTCTTCAATTGTTTTTCACATTTTGGGGCATTTTAAAAAAATAGCCCTCAAATACAGTGTTTCACACAAAAACATTGCATTTGAGCAAAATGCAAATCTTTTGTGCAAAACAACCCAAGTGCTTTTCATAAAATACACTGTTTTTACACAAACAAAATCTGCAAAGTAATTCTAAAATTTGAAAAATCACTGAAAAATGTGCAAAAACATCTCATCCTTTGTGGGGGAAAAAATCTCCTTCTTTACTTCAGTACTAAAAAGAAACAAGGAAGATGCCACTCTTTTCAAATTACTTGATTTATATGTAGTACCATACTTCATTGTTGTTTCTATTTGGCATAAAGTCAACTTTGACTTACAGTGACCCAAGAAAACTCCAAGAGCCCTGTTCATCAACTGTCCTCCTCATGTCTTGCAAGTTCAGAGCTGTGGTTTCCTTCATTGAGACTATCTACCTGTACATGTGCTCTTCCACTCTTCCTACTTCTGTGCAGTTTGTTGAGCATTATATTTTCCAGTGAGTTGTGTCATCTTCATGATATGTCCAAAGTACAACAGCTTCTGTCATCTTGGCTTCTAGTGATTTTTCAGTAGGATTCAGTAGCATTTGTCTTTTTATCAGTTCATGGTATCCACAGAACTCTCCTCCAGCTCCACATTTCAAATATATCGGGATTTTTTTTTCCTGACATCTTCATGGTCCAGCTTTCACACTCATACATAGAAATTTGAAATGCTATGCCATGACTTTGATATTTACTGATATATCCTTATACTGATGCATGGGAATTTATGGTGGGTGAAACCAAATTCCATCATTCCTATGGCAGCCCTCAGATCTTGCCAAATCTTCTTCTGAGACCAGGGTCAACTTCCAGTGTGGTGCAAAGGGATAAGAAGAAGGAAGATCATCCAAAGTTTGGGCAGGAAAGCATACCATGAACAGAACTCCACTCACTTATAGAACAAACCACTGGATAAATCTTCCCTCTGATCCAGTCCAAGAACAAAGTCCAATCTCAGAGAAAGATCAAATGGCATAATCATTGTATGAAAAAATGGAAAGATTTTAAACAGCTGTTGCAGCTATTGCAGTCCTCTCTTCAGTAATGTCCTAACCTCATCTCATCATCATGTGGAACTTCATTCACAATTATGATATCATGAAAAGACTCCAGGGATTTGTTACAACACATTTTGTTTCAAATAATTGCTATTGTTGTCTTCTGTCTTCTGCAGGAACATACTGTACCATTGGTTCTCTGAAACCGCTCCCTCAATAAAACAATGCATACTTTGAACTCTGAAGTGCTATGAATAAAAGTGTAGAGATCTGCTGTACTTGGTGGCCCAGCCCTTCTCTGAGAAACTTGCTCTCCTCAGTTATACCAGTCATCTATCCAGTGCACTGAAAACCAGTAGGAAGCCATTAGCTTCTCTGTTGTGGAAGAGAATTCCTCCATCCATCACATTTTGTTGCCAGTTTACCCAGCATGCAACACAACAGTCTACAGGGCCTGTGAGTCTTCCAATCTCTGATTTGACTTTAAAAATAAAAGTTGCTATGACTGAAAGTACAGCACTTACACAGGCAGTTACCCAAGCTGAAACTGACCTTGGCAGTATGAAACAGGGCAATCTTTCCATGAGAATAAACACTCCTCAAACAATTTCTCCAATCTACAAGGCGCAAACAGACTCTTTGTCAACATCAAGCATGCATGTTTCTCTTCCAATTACTTTTTTTGTTTCTTGAACAAAGCGATGGCAGAGGACAGCGCAGATGAAATTCAACTCCCTACTTCTGCTTTTTCCCCATCTCTCTTGTACAATATCAGAGTTCAGTGAGGCAGCAAAACATCTCATTCCAGGGCTGAATCTTTGTCAATTTCTGCTCCAGCTTTAGCACCATAGGGAAACTGTTTGCATCTATTGACCTTCAACACCAATAATTTAATTGTTTGGGATTCATAGTGGTGAGTCAAAGCCTGAAATATAGGAAAAAAAATGGAGCAAGGTCTTTCCTGAGAGTCTATGGTGGACAAAAGTAGTGTTCACAGCATCCAGTGTATCTGGCTGCTAGCCTGTAAAAACAAAAATGTGAGAACAGCAGGGCTGGATAAAACTAAATCTCCATCTACCGCAGACTTCTGTTTCCAGGGTGGCACGGAGAGGACAGACTTTTATTGTCATTTGTGTCCAGTATCTGCCAGTATCTGCTATTTAGAAAAAAAAACTGCCTTAGAGTAAGGAATTTTCATGGCTAATACTTTCCGTCTGATTAATCTGTGGTACTGCATTTTTATCTCTATGCTGTGTTTATGTAACAGACAAATGAACTAATTTTCTCAAGTCTTAAATCTACTTTTCTGCAGCTTTTTAAATGAAACTAACCCTGAGATAGGGCTCTTTTAAGTAAAGTACAGAATAAAGATTCAGAGGTTCTGACCATTTTTCTTACTTGTCTCACTTCCCCTACTTGAGTCAGTGGCCATTTCCACACTAGACTGTTATAGTGCTATTATTCCACTTTCAACATCCTATGGAATCTTGGGGTTTGCAGTTTAGGGAGGGGCTTCAAAGGATTCCGTAGGATGTTGAAAGTGGAATAATAGCGCTATAACAGTCTAGTGCGGAAATGGGCAGTGACTTCAGACAGCAGAATTTGGGGATCATGAAAGGTCAGCAGATTGATAGTTATATAATTTGTTACTGTTGCATTTATCCTACAAGAGTTGGGAAGAGGTATTTGTGGGTGGGTGATGACTCAGGAATAAAATAATTTACCTGGCCTTAGTTACTAAGCACCTTGACTTGCACAGAGGAACCATATCCTGTTTTGCCTCAGGCAGCAGAATGCTTTGAAATGAAACTGCTCTGAAATTCAGCACAAACTGGGAAGGCTTATTTGAATTTTAAATTCTGAACATTTTGGCTTAGGCAAGTTAGATGTTTGTAACTTACTAGGGGTATGATATTTTGCTGTGCTCATTGAATGGGCAAATTCTAATGTTGTAGGATTATTTGTTTTCATCTTTTGCATTTTGCCAACCTGTAGACTGTGTGTCTCTATAGCTTCATCTAACTTCATCACATCGCAGTGACAACAAACAAAAACAACAAAAACCTTATTATTGATAATATTTAAAGGAAGGTCAATAAATATCAGGTACTGCCTTTGTGTAATTTTGTTGTATATGCAAACAAGAGTCCCAAGCACAAAACTTACATTTACTGATACTATAAGTGAGCTGATATTACTTGTTCCCTGAATCTGCTTTTATATTAGCCTTTCTAATCTGAATCCTGCTTTAAAGAATATATTATTATTGTTCTTGTTCTTGCTGTATTGTTTTTGTTTTCAATACAGCATAACTAGCACTCTTATTCCAACTAATATTTACTTAACATTTCAAATGTAAGGCAATGCCATCAGTTCATAGAAAGATATTGATTCTGGAGGTGGGGTCCAACATCCATGTAGTTTCATTGAGCTCTATGGTGATGCCTTCTATAACAAAGGCAGATCATGCCTTTTGGCCATCTAGATGATGGGAGAAGGCATTGGGAACCTAAGCAGCTTGGCTGCACTTCTGGAGCTAGAAAGAAACAGTAGCTCTTGCCCTGCCAGATATCCAGCAAGTACCTTTGGAATCTAAGAAGATAACAATTGCTATTGTCTCAAGGGCCTTTCCACACTGTTATAGTGCTTTTATTCCACTTCCAACATCCTGTGGAATTCTGGAGTTTGTAGTTTATTGAAGCTCTGGCTAAGAATTCTAAATGCCCCTCCCTAAACTGCAAACCCCAGGATTCCATAGGATGTTGAAAGTGGAATAACAGCACTATAACAGTGTAGGGCAGAAAGATCTTTAGCTGCAGTAAGCTGTTGCCCACACACCCTGTGCCTTTGTCTAGCTACTAAATGGCCTCCCTGGTCACTAGATTGCCAAAGAAGTGTACACCTGCCCTTCGAGTCAGGGTCTCATGGCACTGCACTGCACAAGGGATTTCTAGATTAACATAAACCCAGGTTAAAAATATCTATGACACAAAGAGTATTCTGGCCTGAACAATTTGTCTGGAAATTTCTAATAGTGAGTTTACCTTCAGTGCATCTCCACAATGCTTTTTCCCCATTGATTTGTTCAGCCTGATCTCAGTATTCTTTTTTTCAGATCCCCTCATACATATGTGTTTAGAACTATATGTTCCAGTGTACATCTTGCGAAATATCTATCTTCCACTGCAACAAAGCATATGTGTGGTGATTTGGGGTTACTTCCATGCACAGAGCTGAGATCAAAGAATGCCAGTTCTACAGGTTTCTGCAAGAAGCTGACTGTTTACACATTCATTGGCAAGACACAGACAAACACAACCATGTCTTTGAATACTAGTTAATTGGCGAGTGTATCAGACACTGTCCTAATCCCTGGAGGAGGTCTGCAACATTTTTAAAATTGTATATATATAATTAATAATTATATTTTTATATATAATATATGTTATATATAATTCTTTTTTTAAAAAAGAATGCAAACTCTGTGGTTAAAGATATTTGCCAGAATCCTATATGACCTGTAATGTTACTTAACTTGTATGTATACCTAGCTACATAGCAGGATCACTGGGGTCACTTTTACTGAATTCCAAAAATGTGTAATGGGACACCAGCAAGAGCACCCTATGTGCACCAGGACTGATGTGTATTGGTGCACAATGTGCATCAGTGTGCAAAGCACATCAGTACACGATGCATATTGGTGCACAGTGCACATCATTGTGTATTGTGCATTGGTGAACATCAAGCACCAATGTAAATTGTGCACAGATGCACAATGGCCACCTTGCCAGACCTGCTATTTCGTAAGGTAAAAGCAGCTTTCTACCAGATGTCTTACAACTGCACAATTCTAATTCCTGCAGATGTAAGTCTGCTTCAGACAACATGAGGCCCTCACAGGATTCCAGTGATTATTATTTAAAGAGTACAAAAGATTGGAAACTATCATTTCATGCCCCTCCCCTTTTCTCACAATATGTAAATATGGAAATAAATACTTTGAACAAAAATGACTCCTTATGCGACTAAACCCACACAGTATTTTTACAGTAACCCATACAGCATTGTTGTGATTCAAGACAGTTGGACCATATTTAATCATAGAATCATAGAATCATAGAATTTCAGAGTTGGAAGAGACCACACAGGCCATCCAGTCCAACCCCCTGCCATGCAGGAACACCCTCAAAGCACTCCCGACAGATGGCCATCAAGCCTCTGCTTAAAAACCTCCAAGGAAGGAGACTCCACCACACTCCGAGGCAGCAGATTCCACTGCCGGACAGCCCTGACTGTCAGGAAGTTCTTCCTGAGGTTCAGGTGGAATCTCCTTTCCTGCAGCTTGAATCCATTGCTCCTTGTCCTGGTCTCTGGAGCAGCAGAAAACAAGTCCCCTCCTTCTTCTACGTGGCATCCCTTCAAATATTTAAACATGGCTATCATGTCCCCTCTTAACCTCCTCTTCTGCAGACTAAACATACCCAGCTCTCTAAGTCTATCCTCATAGGGCATGGCTTCCAGGCCTCTCACCATTTTGGTTGCCCTCCTCTGGACTTGCTCCAGCTTGTCAATATCCTTCTTGAATTGGGGTGCCCAGAACTGGACACAGTATTCAAGATGGGGTCTAACCAAAGCAGAGTAGAGTGGTACCAGTACCTCCCTCGATCTAGACACCATACTCCTATTGATGCAGCCAAGAATTGCATTGGCTTTCTTGGCTGCCGCATCACACTGCTGACTCATGTTCAGCTTGTGGTCTATGAAGACTCCTAGATCCCTTTCACACGTACTGCTATCCAGCCACGTGTCCCCCATCCTATATTTGTGGATTCCATTATTTCTGCCTAAGTGTAGGACCTTACATTTCTCTCTGTTGAATTTCATTTTGTTCGCCCTGGCCCAGCTCTCCAATCTATCCAGGTCATTTTGAATTTTGATCCTGTCCTCTGGCGTATTAGCAACCCCTCCCAATTTGGTGTCATCTGCAAATTTGATCAGCATGCCCTCTATTCCTTCATCCAAGTCATTGATAAAAATATTGAACAGCACTGGGTCTAGGACAGAACCCTGTGGCACCCCGCTAGTCACTTCTCTCCAGGACGAAAAGCAGCCATTCGTGATCACCGTTTGGGTTCGGTCGGTCAACCAATTACAAATCCAACTAACGGTAGCCCTGTCCAGCCCACATTTTACTAGCTTCGTTGCAAGAATGTCATGGGGAACTTTGTCAAAGGCCTTACTGAAATCGAGATATGCTACATCCACAGCACTCCCTTCATCTATCAAGGTAGTAACTCTATCATAAAAAGAGATAAGATTAGTCTGGCATGACTTATATTTGAGAAATCCATGTTGACTTCTCGTGATTACTGCCTTGCTTTCTAAATGATTAGAAACTGACTGCTTAATGATCTGCTCCAGGATCTTTCCGGGTACTGATGTCAGGCTGACTGGGCGATAATTATTTGGGTCCTCTTTTTTTCCCTTCTTGAAGATGGGGATAACATTTGCTCTCCTCCAATCTGCTGGAACTTCTCCTGTCCTCCAAGATTTCTCAAAAATTATAGCAAGCGGTTCCGAAATGACCTCTGCCAGCTCTTTTAATATCCTAGGATGCAATTCATCTGGCCCTGGAGACTTGAATTCATCCAATGCGGCCAGGTATTCCTGTACCACCTCTCTACTTATTATGTGCCTCATTTCTTCTGCTTCCTCCCCTGCTCCCCAACCGCCAGGTTGAGTGTTGTATCCTTCTGGGAAAATACGGAGGCAAAGAAGGTGTTAAGTAGCTCTGCCTTTTCTCTCCCCCCTGTGAGTAATTCGCCATCTTCTCTGCGTAGCGACCCTACTGTCTCCTTCTTTTTCCTTTTGCTGCGGACATATTTAAAAAAGCCCTTTTTATTGTTTTTAATGTCTCTGGCCAGCCTAAGCTCGTTCTGTGCTTTAGCCTTTCTGACTTCCTCCCTACATCTCCTAGCTACTTGCTTAAATTCTTCTTTGGTGGTTTCCCCCTTCTTCCATTTCCTATACACGTTTCTCTTAACTCTTAGCTCAGCTGAGAGTTCTTTAGTCAACCATTCTGGTTTCTTCAGATGCCTTCCATTTTTCCTCCTTAATGGCACTGTTTTAGACTGTGCCTTCAGTATCTCCTTTTTAAGGAACTCCCATGCCTCCTGAACTCCTTTCCCTTTCACTATTCCTGACCACGGAATTCCAGCCAGCAGCTCCCTAAGTTTACAGAAGTCCGCTTTTTTAAAATCTAAGATGAGTGTCTGGCTACCCTTATCTTCTCCTTCCCACTGAATGCTAAATTCCAACAGGGCATGGTCACTCTCCCCTAAAGATCCAACCACTTCTACCTCATTCACAAGGTCATCCCTGTTGGTCAAGACCAGATCTAGAATATTTGATCCCCTTGTGGCCTCTTCCACCTTCTGGACCATGAAGTTGTCTGCAAGACAAGCAAGAAACTTGCTGGACCTTGCTGTCTTGGCAGAGTTTGACTGCCAGCATATATCCGGATAATTGAAATCTCCTATTATTACTGTATCCCTCCTCTTTGAATGTGCAGTCATTTGGTTGAGGAAGGCGTCATCCAAGTCCTCAGCCTGGGTTGGAGGTCTGTAGTAAACCCCCACCAGAATATCCCTATTGTTTCTCGCTGCCTTAATTCTTACCCAAATGCTCTCTACCTGGCTTTCTGGGTTTAAGTCCTGGATCTCTTCACAGGTGAAAACATCCTTGACATACAAGGCTACTCCTCCTCCTTTCTTGCTTGGTCTGTTTTTACAAAATAGGCTATACCCCTCTATTCCTGTATTCCAATCATGAGACTCATCCCACCAGGTCTCAGTGATGCCTATCAAATCGTATTTATTTTCTTGTACTAGGAGTACAAGCTCATCCTGCTTGTTTCCCATACTCCTTGCATTAGTGTAGAGACACTTAAGTCCCTGGGCCCTTCCTGCAAGTCCTGTACTATTGATTCTACTCCTCCCGCCATTGGCCACTTGTACTACTTGTTCAGTATCATTTGGGCCTTTTACCCCTGTGTTCTCTGAGTCCTTGCCCTGAATAATATTGTCCCCCTCCCCAGTGGAACTTAGTTTAAAGACCTCTTAATCTTCCTTGCAAGCCTGTTAGCAAAAACATTCCTGCCAAGTTTTGTGAGGTGCAGCCCATCCCTCGCCAGAAGCCCATGTTCATGGAAATTCAGGCCATGTTCCAAAAACCCAAACCGTTGTTGGTGGCACCATGTGCGGAGCCAGTTGTTGACCTCTACTATTGCCCTTTCCCTACGTGCGCCATATCCTTGAACAGGGAGGAGAGACGAAATGACCACCTGCACACCAAGGTCCTTAAGCTTTGTCCCCATACGTTCATAGTCCTTTATATGTCAGGACCATAACTTACACAGATATAATGCATAGATAATTCCTTTACCGAAACAAAATATGTTATTAGAATTAATTTATTAACTGGATAAATGTAACATTCTAGAGCACATAAGGGGCTTAATCTGCCTCCTTAAGGGATTTATCTTCCAGATTCAAAAAATACTACTGCTTCTTAGGCAACAATCACTGTTAGACCTTCTCATACTTGTAAATATCCTCAACGTGATGTTACTTCGGCCCAGGCCTACCCAGTGATAGCACTAGATATCTGTTTTTGATATCAAAACCATTCGGCCTTCCTCTGCCACCCCACTACACGTGTTTGTGAGGCCTCCAGACAAGCACGTAAACAGGCGCGGCTGGTAATTGTTGGACATTTCATTCTCCAACTAGGCAGGCAAAACAAAGCCACTCCGTTGCTTCAGGGACCTCCCTGCAAACACCTTTTTGCTTAAGTGCGACACTAACAAAGGCGCCCGGCTCTGAGCCGATAGTCTTACAAAGCCAAACTAAGCACCTTGCATTTGCATACTGGCTACACTATTGTTGATTCTGTGCTAAAGCGATCATGTTAAACTTGACCTTTTCCAAAGCTTTGTCCCGCTCCAAACTAGCATTGTTCTCACCGAGTAAAACATGGTCTGCAATCACAATTCACCCTATATAAACCCCTCAATTCTGAGACACCTCGGATCACTTGCCCCGTTCAGATCACACTGGACTTCCATCCCGCCTTGCTGCCACTTTGTCTGGCAAGCTCCCCTCGGTCTCCATGCTGAGTTTCTTCCCTACCATCTTCAGCTTCTTCAGGACTACGAGAAAAGATGTCGTATCACCCATTTCCCCCTAAAATCCTTATTTCTAACTCTTCCGTTAGCTGTGTGGTTGTGGTGTCTTTACTGTTTGTTTGTTCTTTAATAAAATATCATTTCTGCTATTTTAAACTGTCTGGCTGCTTGACTGACCTGACCCTGTAGACATTGGATTACAAGATCCCAGCTAAGATCCCTGCTAAGTTACCCTGCCTCTTGCTAGCTTTAGTGAGTGCTCCAGCTAATTTCCCCACCTTTGCGTCAGTGTGTTTTGGTTATTTGGGCACCCCTCCTTGGACCCCCAGAGAACAGGGTAACAATGAATAAGAACTCTATATTACATTATGATATGTGTATGATTAAAATTAAGATCTGTATTTGGACATGCACAACCTTACTTGTTAAATTTTATTTCTAGTTGTTGCT
>CAOLHI010007969.1:0-12001 GCA_948474755.1 Ctenosaura bakeri
AAATGTGAGTGCATTGTGTGGACCACTCCTCACCTGTGCACGATGCTCAAGGGGCCCTTTTGCATCAGATATGCCATGCAAAAAAGGCCCTAGACTGAATTACAAAGCAAAACAAGGCAGGCGGTTTCCACTTACAAACTCAGAAAAATTTACTAATGAATTTTACAATTACATATGCATTGAAGAGACCAGATCCTAATTAGCTAACAAAAAGATTAGGAAGCATAGTAGCTTCACTCATAACTCACTATCTTCTTGGTGGAGAGGCAAAGCATGGTCAGAGAGAAGGAAGTAGAAGCAAAAATGATAAAGAGAAAGTGGTCTCAGAAGTGGGGTCCTTTATGTAAGGCCAATGACCCCAGGGTCTATCTTGTGTCATATGGTCTAGTCACCTGGATAGCATAGAGATGCTTTTACATAACACAAAGAGGAAGAGTGAGGCATTTCCGCACCAGCTGGCCCCTCCCAAAACTGCAAACCCCAGGATTCCAGAGGATGTTGAAAGTGGAATCATCGCGTTATAACAGGCTAGTGCGGAAATGGCCGATGTTTCCAAAATCCTCACCTCCTCCCATGCCTGCTTTTAGATGTCTATGCCTTATGAAAGTGGTCTGTTGTTCTGAAAGCTTCCATAGAGATTTAGAGCCTTTTTATTGCCTTTACAGAGGTAACACCACAATATCGATTTAGCTATTTGATTTATACTTTTTAAAATGCTTTATAAAAAAAGTTTTAATGTTTTGTAAGCTGTTCTTCAGCCCCATGTTTTCAGGGTGGGCCCTGTGGTTCAATGGTGATTGAGAAGCACATTCCTCTAGTTTAATTAAATTTACTCCCAGCTATCTGATATAAAATTGCAGTGCCTTGTCACAATAACAGTTTGCAGAAGTATCTTTTTTGTCTGTTACCTATGGAGCCAGGAGTTCATTAACAGTGATTAATAATAAATTCCAAGGGTTATCCATGTCCTGATTATCAATTTGGTTTTTTATAATCCTGCAATATGATAGTTTTCAAACAGAAGTCTTAAAAGAGATGGATCAGGAGCTAAGGAGGTCATTCAGAAGACATCACAGTTCTAATATCAGCTGAGGAGACCTGTGGGATTATTGTGCTTATACTGTGTAGAGTCTTAGCAGCTATACTATTCACATAGTGGTAATGTTGCATGAATTTAACTACATGAGGTCATACCACTCTGTCACATCGTGTGTGTAAATTGTTTATACTGTTTTGATTTATTGCAGCTTGTCTTATAACGTTCCCTGTCCAATAGTGTATTTTATTGCTTTGATCGGAAATACCATCTCAATTGCCAGCAATATTACACTCACCGTAACATTATTGATACCGTGGTTTTTGTTGCATATATATGGCCATATAACAAGGATTTATACATTTTCCTAGTTATATGTTTCATATTTTAATTAAATTACCTAATTGCTAATCATATACATTTTTAGGGTTCCTTTTTAATGACAAGGCAGATCACAACAAGGGGCAACTTTCTCTCCTCCTCCTTTGTATTTCTGACCTTTTTTCACCCAAAGTGCCAAAATGCAAATGCAAAATGCACTGCACCACAGCTTTTATATCTCTGGCCCCTATGAGATTGCTATTCTGCAAGGGCAAATAAAGAACAAGATGAGGACCAGAGGGCTTTTGGATTATAATGCTTGAGGTCAGCCAAGCAACAGTTTCAGTAAAATTCAGGCCAAGTAGAACCCAACTGAAAGCTGACTGACAGGCTTAGAACCCAAAGCCATGAATTCTGGGAAACATGTTTTCACTCCACTATGCACCTGTGCATGAGAGCCAGCATAGTCTAGTGGCTTGAGCATTGGACTCCAATTTCCTGCTGCCATGGAAACTCACTGGGTGACTTTGGACCAATCATAATCTCTCAGCCTCAGAGGAAAGCAAAGGAAAGCCTTGCCAAGAAAACCTCATGATAGGTTTCTGTGAGGGTTCCCATAACTCAGAAATGACTTGAAAGCACACAACAATAACAACAACAACAACAGCAACAACCAATACACCTGCACATGGAGCAGCAATGCAGGTTTTGTTGCAGAGAATAATGTTTTGTTACAATTATCAAAATCACAGTGATTTCTCTTCTCCTCCTTCTCTCCAACTCTCAGAGGATTTACAAGAGATTACTTTCAGAACCAGGTACCCTAAACATCAGAACTGAGCCTATAACACACAGCAGCTTCTTGCAATAAAGGGGCCAGCATGTAAAATACTGGCTGCGCCACTGAGACCCTGTGGGGTAGGAACAGTGACTCTCTGTATCAGGTTTAACTGAAACTGAGGCATCTCTCTATCTCCTTTAGGAAAGTCACACTAGCTCCCGTCTTGCAAAAGACTTTGTCTTGTGCTCTCTTCTTCTGATCCAGTTGTGTGATGTAGTGGAGACCATTCAGCCCTCTGAGAAGTGGTGGCTGTTGCTAGTAGAACCAGAAAGGACACTGGCATTGCTTCTCCTCCTCCTCCTCTCCTGCCCCATGTTGCTGGCCTGAGGCTGAAGTCCAAATGCTGGCCAACTCTGAAAAGGGATATAGTAGAGCTGGTGAATTATTACAAGCCAGGAGATTATCTCATTGGGGGCATCCTCTCTACAGCGACTGCTACTCTCTTCCTATATCATTTCAACAAGACTCTGTTTACTTTCCTTCTCCTGTCAGAAGTGATTGATTTGATGCTATTCCACTCATTTCTGATTTAAGAGAATACCAATATAATAATAATAATAATAATAATAATAATAATAATAATAATAATAATAATAATAATAATAATAATTTATTTATTTGTATCCGGCCTCTCCATCAGCTCCTGTTTCAGTTGCTCAGTCCTAGTAAACCTCTGGTTCTCTTTTGTCCCTTTAGAAATAATGGAGAGATGCCAAGAAACAAGTTCTCTGTAATCATTACTTTTGCAGTAACTGAGGCATGATTATGGTATGTTACGATTGTACTGTGATGAGGAATAACTTCACTTTTCTGCAATTCCCCTGTTTATAGTTGTTTCCATGAGGGTGTCTGTGTCTTCACAAATTCATTAATCTACAAAACCATAAAGTCACAGGAGCCCTCTCCAGTTTTCACCCTGGCAACCCTATCCACATGGCACACCTTCAGGTATTTGAAGACTGCTGTGTTATATCACCTCATAGACTTCCCTTTTTACTAAAGAATGAAGTTGACTTGCAGCTGAGAGTAAATGCCATTGTGAAATTGTTGAGGTGGTTGGGAGGGAGAGAGTTGTCATTAAAACAACCACAAGTCATTTAGTTTGCCTGGAAAGGCCCTTATGAGTTAGTTGATGAATGAGGAGTTCTGGGAACCTTCTCCACCACACTACGAGGCAGCATATTCTACTACCAGGCAGCTCTGACCATGAGGAAGTTCTTCTGGAGGTTCAAGTGGAATCTCCTTTCCTGCAGCTTGAATCCATTGCTCCTTCTCCTAGTCTCTGGAGCGGCAGAGAACAAGCCCGCTCCCTTCTCAACATGACATGCCTTCAAATATTTAAAACATGGCTATCATGTCCTCTCTTAACCTTCTCTTCTGCAGACTAAACATACCCAGGCGTTCTTCCTAGAGCATGGCTTCCAGACCCTTCACCATTTTGGTTGCCCTCCTCTGGACACGCTTGTCAACATCCTTCTTGAATTAAGATGCCCAGAACTGGACACAGTATTCCAAATGAGGCCTAACCAATGCAGAACAGAGCGGTATCATTACCTCCCTCGATCTAGACACCCTACTCCTATTGATGCAACCAAGAATCACGTTGGCTTTCTTGGCTGCCGCGTCACACTGCTGACTCATGTTCAGCTTGTGATCCACTAAGACTCCTAGATCCTTTTCACACGTACTGCTATCCAGCCAAATGTCCCCCATCCTATATTCATGCCTTCCATTTTTTCTGCCTAAGTGCAGGACCTTACATTTCTCTCTGTTGAAATTCATTTTGTTAGCTTTGGCCCAGCCTTCCAATCTGTCAAGGTCATTTTGAAATTTGATCCTGTCCTCTGGTGTATTATCAACCCCTCCTAATTTGGTATCATCTGCAAATTTGATCTGCATGCCCTCTACTCCTTCATCCAAGTCATGGATGAAGATGTTGAATAGCACAGGGCCTAGGAGAGAACCCTATGGCACCCCATTAATCACTTCTCTCCAGGATGAAAAGCAGCCATTGGTGAGCACCCTTTGAGTTCGGTCGGTCAACCAATTACAAATCGAACTAACAGTAGCCCTGTGCAGCCTGCATTTTACTAGCTTCTTTGCAAGAATGTCGTGGGGAAATCTGTAAAGGCCTTATTGAAGTCAAGATATGCTATGTCTACAGCATTCCCTCCATCTATCAAGCTAATAACCCTGTCATAAAAAGAGATAAGATTAGTCTGACATGACTTATTTCTGAGAAATCCATGCTGGCTTTTAGTGATTACGGCATTGCTTTCTAAGAAATTACAAACTGACTGTTTAATGATCTGTTCTAGGGTCTTTCTTGAAATCGATGTCAGGCTGACTCGGCGATAATTATTAGGGTCCTCTTTTTTCCCCTTCTTGAAGATGAGGACAACATTTGCCCTCCTCCAGTCTGCTGGGACTTCTCCTGTTCTCCAAGAGTTCTCAAAGATTATTGCAAGTGGTTCAGAAATGACTTCTGCCAGCTCTTTTAATATCCTTGGGTGTAATTCATCTGGCCCTGGGGACTTGAATTCATCTAATTTAGCCAGAGATTCCTGTACTACATCTCTACTTATTCTGTGCTGCCGTTCCCGTGCTTCCTCACCTGCTCCCCACACCCAGGCTGGGTACTTCTATCCTTCTGGAAGAAAACTGAGGCAAAGAAGGTATTGAGTACTTCTGCCTTCTCTCTTCCCCCCATTATTAACTGGTCACCTTCTTCACACAATGATCCTATCATTTCCTTGTTTTTCTTTTTGCTGAGGACATACCTAAAAAAGCCCTTTTTCTTTTTTTTGATGTCTCGAGCAAGCCTGAGTTCATTCTGCGCTTTAGCTTTTCTGACCTTGTTCCTATATCTCCTGGCTATTTGCTTGAATTCCTCTTTGGTGCTTTCACCATTTTTCCATTTCCTATACATGTTTCTTTTAACACTTAGCTAAGCTGTGAATTCTTCAGTCAACCATTCCAGTTTCTTTAGACACCTGCCATTTTTCCTCCTTATTGGCACAGTTTTCAATTGTGCCTTCAGTATCTCACTTTTAAGAAACACCCATTTCTTATGAACTTCTTTCTTTTTTAGTATTCTTGACCACGGGATTTCAGCTAGTAACCCCCTAAGTTTAGAGAAATCAGCTTTCTTAAAGTTTAGGATGCATGTCTGGCTACACTTGGCTTCTCCTTCCCACTGAATGCCAAACTCCAAAAGAGCATGGTCACTCCCTCTTAAGGATCCCACCACCTCCACCTCATCAACTTGGTCATCCCTGTTGGTCAGGATCAGATCTAAAATAGTTGATCCCCTTGTCGCCTCTTCCACCTTCTGGACCATGAAATTGTCTGCAGGGCAAGCGAACCTGAAGGGAACCTATTGGACCTTGTGGTTTTGGCAGAATTTGTCTGCCAACAAATATCAGGATAACTGAAATCTCCCATTAACGCTGCATCTCTCCTTTTTGAACGTGTGGTCATCTGCTCCAGGAAGGTCTCATCCATGTCCTCAGGCTGGCCTAGAGGCCTGTAGCAAACCCCCACAATCCACAATCACATCCCTATTGTTTCTCGCTCCCTTAATTCTTACACAGAAGTTCTTGACTTGGCTTCCCGGATTTAAGTCCTGGATCTCTTCACAAGTGAAAACATTCTTGACATATAAGGCTACTCGTCTTCCTTTCTTGTTTGGTCTATTTCTGTGAAATAGGTTATACCCCCTATTCCTACATTCCAATCATGAGATTCAGTGGAAAGGAGAAGATAAGTGTAGCCAGACACTCATCTTAGATTTTAAGAAAGGGGACTTCTGTAAACTTAGGGAGCTGCTGGCTGGAATTCCGTGGTCAAGAATAGTGAAAGGGAAAGGAGTTCAGGAGGCATGAGAGTTCCTTAAAAAGGAGATACTGAGGGCACAGTCTAAAACTGTGCCAATAAGGAGGAAAAATGGAAGGCATCTGAAGAAACCAGAATGGTTAACTAAGGAACTCTCAGCTGAGCTAAGTGTTAAGAGACACATGTATAGGAAATGGAAGAAGAGGGAAACAACCAAAGAGGAATTTAAGCAAGTAGCCAGGAGATGTAGGGAGGAGGTCAGGAAGGCTAAAGCATAGAATGAAGTTAGGCTGGCCAGAGACATTAAAAAAAAAAAAGAAGGGATTTTTTAAATCTGTCCACAGCAAAAGGAAAAAGAAGGAGACGATAGGGCCGCTGCGCAGAGAAGATGGTGAATTACTATCAGGGGGAAGAGAAAAGGCAGAACTACTTAACACTTTCTTTGCCTCATTTTTTTCCCAGAAGGAAAAAACTCAACCTGGCGGTTGGGGAGCAGGGGAGGAAGTAGGGGAAATGAGGCACATAATAGGTAGAGAGATGGTACAGGAATACCTGGCCACACTGGATGAATTCAAGTCTCCAGGGCCAAATGAATTGCATCCTAGGATATTAAAAGAGCTGGCAGAGGTCATTATGGAACCGCTTCCTATAATCTTTGAGAAATCTTGGAGGACAGGAGAAGTTCCAGCAGACTGGAAGAGAGCAAATGTTGTCCCCATCTTCAAGAAGGGACAGCCTGACATCAGTATCCGGAAAGATCCTGTAGCAGCTCATTAAACAATCAGTTTCCAATCACTTAGAAAGCAAGGCGGTAATCACGAGAAGTCAACATGGATTTCTCAAAAATAAATTATGCCAGACTAATCTTATCTCTTTTTATGATAGAGTTACTAGCTTGTGGATGTGGCATATCTCAATTTCAGTAGAGCCTTTGACAAAGTTCCCCATGACATTCTTGCAATGAAGCTGGTAAAATGTGGGCTGGACAGGGCTACTGTTAGTTGGATTTGTAATTGGTTGACCGACCGAAGTGAAAGGGTGATCACCAATGGCTGCTTTTCCTCCTGGAGGGAAGTGACTAGCAGGGTGCCACAGGGTTCTGTCCTGGGCCCAGTGCTGTTCAATATTTTTATCAACGACTTGGATGAAGGAATAGAAAGCATGCTCATCAAATTTGCAGATGACACCAAATTGGGTGGGGTTGCTAATACGGCAGAGGACAGGATCAAAATTCAAAATGACCTGGATAGATTGGAGAGCTGGGCCAAGGCGAACAAAATGAAATTCAACAGAGAGAAGTGTAAGGTCCTACACTTAGGTAGAAAAAATGGAATACAGAAATATAGGATGGGGGACACGTGGCTGGATAGCAGTCATGTGAAAGGGATCTGGGAGTCTTCATAGACCACAAGCTGAACATGAGTCAGCAGTATGATGCGGCAGCCAAGAAAGCCAATGCAATTCTTGGCTGTATCAATAGGAGTATGGTGTCTAGATCAAGGTAGGTACTGTTACCACTCTACTCTGCTTTGGTTAGACCTCATCTTGAATACTGTGTCCAGTTCTCGGCACCCCAATTCAAGAAGGACGTGGTCAAGCTGGAGCAAGTCCAGAGGAGGGTGACCAAAATGGTGAGAGACCTGGAAGCCATGCCCTATGAGGATAGACTTAGAGAGCTGGGTATGTTTAGTCTGCAGAAGAGAAGGTGAAGAGGGGACATGATAGCCATGTTTAAATATTTGAAGGGATGCCATGTAGAGGAAGGAGAGGGCTTGTTTTCTGCTGCTCCAGGGACCAGGAAAAGGAGCAATGGATTCAAGCTGCAGGAAAGGAGATTTCACCTGAACCTCAGGAAGAATTTCCTGACAGTCAGGGCTGTCCGGCAGTGGAATATGCTGCCTCGGAGTGTAGTGGAGTCTCCTTCCTTGGAGGTTTTTAAGCAGAGGCTAGATGGCCATCTTTCAGGAGTACTTTGAGGGTGTTCCTGCATGGCAGGGGGTTGGACTGGATGGTCCGTGTGGTCTCTTCCAACTCTACATTTTGCTATGAAATGACAACCTGTGCAGGAACATCCTTCAGCTTCCTACCCATAAGCTCATAATCCTTTGTGATGCGGTGAAAGCTGCGCCTCGCCATTTCATTGGTTCCAACGTGAACCAAAAAGAGGAGTTTAAGTTCAGTGGGCTTGACCAGTCTGGTTAGCCTCTCTGTTATGTCATTGATTTTGGCCCCAGGGAGACAGGACACCTCACGATTGATTCTATCCGGGTTGCAAATGATCGGTTCCGTTCCTCTCAGCAAAGAATCCCAACTACTAGAACTCATCTCCTCTGAGGTTTGTTGGGGGTTACTCAACGAGCAGATTCCCTCATGGCCACCTGAACTTTCTATTTGTGCTGAGAGTGTTGGTGCTGATGCTGTTGGATGCTGTTTTGCTGGTGTTGGTGTTCCTGTTGTTGATGTTGGATTTCTTCCGGATGACGTTCCATGACCTCTTCCTACTGTTCCACTTTGTCATTAATAAAGTCAAGAACTTGGAAGCGATTCTGTAGCTCAAGAGTCTCCATATGACACCTTGGCTTTCTGCTCCTGCATGTCACATTCCTCCAAGCGTCCGTCTCCCTTTTTTGTAAACTGGCTTCTTTGTCCACAAGCTCCTCCGTGCATTCCGTCTTCAAAAAGATCCTCTCAGCCCTATCCAAGAACTCCTCTCCCTGCCTTATAATGTGAAGATTTGAAATGCATGCCTCCAGCTGTTGAATCTTCTCCTCTAAGGGAGCGACCAGCTTGCATTTGCTGCAGGTGTACCCAAAGATGTCTTGCAGCAGGAAAAGAAACATGCCACAGCTGTGGTAGATGACTGCAGTAGCTCCCTTCCCCTCCAAACCTGATAGTTTAGATAGTTAAATTGAAAAAGGGGAAACTGGGCTTTGCCTTCAAAGTGCCCTGGTAAAGTCTATGTCAACCCCCTGTTTGCCAAGTTCTTATTGTCAATCTATCAAGAGAGAGGATCCAGTTCTATACTGGTTATAGGTACTCCCTCAAGTTCCAACCCTACCTAGATGTTGTGGACAGGCAGATTGAATCTGAATGGGTTCAAGGAAGAAACAATTAATTCTTGCTAAGATGAGGTAGTAAAGTGAAAGTGCGCACCAAAGGCATGCGCCACTGGGAGCAGAGATAAAGAGCTGCTAGCTCCTCCCTCTAGCTTGTCAGTTAGACTTTGTGCTCAGGGAGAGTACACGGCCAGAGAAAACAGACAAATGGACAAACAGACAATCAAACACAGCTCCAGAAGCCTGGAAACGACACCCGGTCAAGATGTCTTCTTAGATGCAGCCGATCTTCTGCTCTCTCCTCAGGAAATGATCTTGAAGGCCGCTGGGAGCAGAGATAAAGAGCTGCTAGCTCCTCCCCCTTGCTCAGTTCTTTCTTCTTCTCCATCGGGACCCAAACAGGGGAAAGCTACAAAAATTTTGACACTTTTTTTGAGCCCACCATGGAGTTTGGGATCAAGGTGTTCCATTGTTCAGAGCAAAAGCATGTGTCTGTGTCTTACTGTGTTGCTCTTTGTCTCCACTGCTCTCAGACGCTACAGGCTATCTTCTGAATCACCCATTTTCCACCTCTGGGTCCCCTCTGAATAAGGTATCCTATCATCCCATCCACTGCACAGTTATGGAATTACCCACTCTCCTACGCCAAAAGGAGGCAAAGAAAAACAAAAAACAGTTGGGCCTGGCATAAATTGAAAAATGTGGGCTATAGAGCAGTTGTACTGTCTTCATATGCTTTGAACTCAAGAGCTTTGATGAAGAAACCTCCTTCGAGTCCTCCACACTATTCAATGGTTTATGTTCTAAAAATGTCAACGACAACATTGCTGCCCCATCAGCGACTTCCATGTAGGTGTGGCAGCTATGTGGTCCCTCCAGCCTCCTCCATTCTTCCAAACCCGCTGTGAGTCCCTCCTGCACCCCCTTTATTGGGGAGGTGTTTAGCTGAGTTGTTTGAGTTCTTAGCTTAGACATGTGGGGTGGCAGCCTAGCTAAGGGTTCAACACAGAAAGCTTTCACTGAGTTGTCTATGTGGTGCCATGTAACCCAGCAATTAATGTACCTTTTAAACACATTTCTTTTTGGTTTTAGTCTTGGACTTCTGCCTCTTTATATTACAGTAGCCCCTCCACGTTCACAACCGTTAGGAGCACAGAACCTTCACAAATGTCAAAAAATAGGAAAATAACTCCTGTGGAGAATCTGATCTCCTTCCTTGCACCCTCCTGCTGGCCACTGCCAGTGCACCCACATGGGTGATAGGGGAGTGCAGGGAATGGACAATGACAATAGGCGGGAGAGTGCAGAGGAGTGGAGATCTCTCCCTGTGGCTGGGCAAAAAGGACAGGGAATGAGGGAGAATGGAGGGGAGGCAAGCAAGAACCTCATGAATAATCAAATTCACAAAAATGAAACCCACGAATGTGGGGGAGGACTGTATTTGAATCCTGCTGGTGACACATCCATCATAACTCAGGCTTACACAGTGTAAGTCTTCTTTTGGATGGTTGACAACAGAGTCCTTCCTCAGTCCCTGTGCACCATGCAAAATCTTCTCCACATGTCAATCTCAGGAGGGAATTCTGCTGCACCCATTCACTGATCTAGAGCAAAGGAGAGGAAGGCAACTCAGACAACTAAGAAGTGGCCACTCTCTGCAGCAATGACGGTCAAACAGAAGAAAAAGAAAGTTGATCTCCATCCATTCATCCTTGTTCTTACTGGTAACACGAGTTCCCCACCTTTCCCTCCCCCCACCAGCGAAGGGCCACAGCCTCCCTTTCACATGCTTGTGCCTTGTATGTCTTGATTGTATTTGCTGTCTTGTGAACAAATATGCTGATTATCAGGGGCAGAAAACATTTCTGAGGATATGTTAAACAAAACTTTCAGGGTCGCTAGGACTAGATGTCCCTTTGAGTCACTCACCTCTAAATCTAAAGTATTGCTGGGTTTTACCCTTTTTAATTTTTAATTCATTATTTATTTGTCAAGACTCATTGTTGAACTACTCATTGAATACAACACAAAGATGGTTAATTCCTTAATTTAAAAAAAGGAAAAGATCGTAATATGTTATAATACAGTTGTCATCAGATTTTTACCTTCATAGATACATACAAAAATATTAAATATGAAACAATAAATTCATCCTGCATATCTTCTTCTAATATCAATTTTACTATTATTATTTTCTAATTACTAATTTTCTTTCCATTTTTTTTCTTATCCTTCTTCTGTACTTATTACTCATATATTCCCCTCTCTTGCTTCCATAGGCACTTCCAGCCATCTCAAAAATTGTTTAGTGTTTCGTAATTCCTTTCATTTAATAATGTGGTTAACTCATCCAATTCTAGTGTGTCATTTTAGTAGCCATTTCCTCAGGTGGTAGGAAGTCTGCCTTCCATTTTTGAGCATAAACAATTCTAGCACAGAGTTGCCATACACAGTAGCATTTTCCAGTGTTTCCTCTCCATGGAGAGGTGTGGGGGTGCATTGGGAGAGGGTCTGTGGTGATGAGAAATCAGGCTGTGATCTGTCCTTAGATGGTCAGGTAAGAGGAGGAGGAGGAGGAGGAGGAGGAGGAGGAGACCACTATCACAGGCTATTTCTTAAAGGGCTGTGAGGCTTGTAAAAGAATTGCCTGAGGTGAGGGGCACAGGGGTCAGAGAAATTCACAAATAAATCCATAAAAGTCAAACTCACAAATGGGAAGGGCTATGAACTGTAGCTCATCTATTTTACAGCCAAGTGTGTAGATTATTTTTGTATATTTTAAAAGTTTGTAATAATTTTATAAATCCATATATCGATATATTAATTTGTTTATCCTAAGTTTTCCACTGGATATAAGTTAAGTGTAGCTCCCCCCTTTCTTTTTTAATGCTGTGAAAGGACCAGAGACAGCCA
>CAOLHI010007970.1:0-11446 GCA_948474755.1 Ctenosaura bakeri
ATCCTGCTTCTTCTGGGGCCTCAAGTGTCAGGCCCCACAGCTGCCAGGATTCCCCAGGTGGGTTCTTCTGATCCCCTTTTTTGCTCCCCCTCTACCTTGCCTGATTCATTTCTCTTTTCCTGCCCTTTCACTTTTCAATCTCCTTCAAAGATTTGCAAAAATACTCATAGTTAGTGCCACAAATACTGCTGTCTTCCTCAAGCAAGAGACACCTTCAGAAGCCAGTAGTGGGGGCCCCCAGCCCTTCCCCCCACCTGTCCACCCTCCACTCACCTCCTGCTATTTTGTGACACGTCCCAGTTAGTCCCCTGCCGTCCCACTATTTCGGCTGCTTTTAAAATGTCCCAATTTCTTCTTATTTCTCCAAGTCTCCTTTGTCTGCTCAATGGATTCAGGCAAAAGCTCAGCCTCCCCTAGTTTGGGGTTCTCCCCCGTCACAACTTCTGCCATCTTGTCGACAGTCTTCTGGTGTCCCTTGGACACACCTTGCACACTCACACCTCTCTCACACTCCCATCTGTCATGATGGCACTGATGAGGCATGTGGGGAAGGGGAGAACTTTAGGGTGTTTTGGAAGAGCAGTTACAGAGAGGTAAGCTCAATACCCTAAAGGAACCAGACCAGGTCTGATCTTGGAAGCTAAGCACACTCAGTCCTGGTTAGTACTTGGATGGGAGACCACCAACAAATCTCAGAAGCCAGAGATAACATTTCAGAGGAAGGAAAGGGCAAAACCAGCTCTGTGTGAGTTTCCTTTCTTAAGAAAACATACAAAATTCATAGGATCGTCATAAGTGGACAGGCGATTTGGAGGGACACAGAGGCACAAACACACAGAGGGCCCTTGTGGGTTGATTCCACTTATTGAGCTCTGGGCGGCCAGACTACGGCCATTTCCGCACTAGACTGTTACAGCACTATGGTTCCACTTTCAACATCCTATGGAATCCGGGGGCTGGCTGGACCCTCCCGAAACTCCAAACCCCAGGATTCCATAGGATGTTGAAAGTGGAACCACAGCGCTATAACAGCCTAGTGTGGAAATGTCCTCAGTCCCTCTGCTTCGGTCCCTCCAGGCAGAGTCTGCCAGCAAACTGGTGACACCAAACACGCTTTCTCATCAGATTGGCCAGGGCGGCGGAGGGAGAGCCAGAGCGGTGGTGGTGGGTTTTCTCAGAAAACTGGGGGTCTCCTTGGAAAAGGTTCAGGATTGGGCTGGGGGGTCAGTATGGGGGCCCAGAGGGGGACAGCAGAAAGGACAGAGAGACCCCGTTTGTTCAGGGCGCCTCTTCCTCCCTGCCTCTGCAGACGGGCCAGCCGACTCCTGACGTCCCCTCTCAGTCCAAATTCTGTCGCCCTCCCTCCCTCTGGCCCAAAATGCAAACCATTACACTGCGCTGCCTCCCACGTTATGTGCCCTCAAGTCAACCCTGACTGCGGGTGACCTTCCCACAGGGTTTTCTTAGCCCTATCTCTTATTTCGGGAAAATCTGCCACCCCTGCGTTCCCCTGAGGCTGAGAGAGTGTGACCTGTGAAAGGTGGCCCAGGGGGCTTCCATGGCTGAGGGGGGACTCAGACCCAAAGCCTTCCAGAGTCCTAGTCCAACAGTCAACCTGTAACTCTGTGCCGTCTCCCCAAAAGCCTTCATCAGGCCTTGCCTTCCCAGAGCCTTCCTCTGAGGCCGAGAGAGTGTCCCTTGTCCAAGGTCGCCCCGTCTGTTCCCCTGTGTTGGGACTCAGCCCCCTGTCCTTCCCTTCCTCCTCTACCGGGGGAACCATCCAGCGGAGGAGGAGCTCGGTTTGGACGCTCAGGGTTCAAATATTTGAAGAAATCTGCCTCCGGAAGAGGGGTGTGGGAGGGGGTCTTCCACCCGGCCTCTCCCATCTGGCCGGAGAACCAGGCTGTTGGCGCCCCAAGGGAACCCACGGGGGTATTATGGGATGGGCGAGCAGTGCTGTGGGTGACTGGGGGCTCCCCAGAGATTGAAGAGAGCGGCCTCCAGCTCCAGGGCTTGGGAGGGGCCCCCGGGGGAGGGGGAAAGGTTGGCTCCCTTGGGGGGGTGGATCTGGAGCCGCCCTCCTGGGCTGCGTGGGGGTCCCTCCCTGAAGGCCTGGGGGGCGGTGGGCCCCTCCCCGCCCCCCCACCGGAGGCCCGGCTTCCCCAGAGACCCCAGGAGGGCCTTGGCGGGGTCAGAGCCAGCAGGCCGAGGAGGGGAGAGGGGGAGGAGGAGGGGAGATAGGGGGAGGGAGGGGGGCCTGCCTGGGCTCCTGGTGGGGCGGAGGGGAAACGGAGGCGGCCTGAAAGCGGGAGGGGGGCGGGCGCTGCTCTCGGCTGACTGACGGCGGCTTCTCTCTCTCCGCTTCCCCGGAGGGCTCCCTGGGGGCGGCTGAGTGGGGGGGGGGCCAAAAGGGGGAGAGAGAAAGGAGGGGGGAAAGGGGGGGAGGCCTCGGTGCCTTCTGGGGGGGGGCCTCCTTCCACCTCCCCACCCAGCCCCTCCCTCGGCTGAACGGAGAGAAAGAAAGAAAGAAAGAGGACCCCCCCCCCGTCCTGAGGCCACGGGGGCCGCCCCCTCCCCTCCCCACATTGGGGGTGCCGCCTTACCTCTCCTTCCCGCTTGGAAAAGGCAGAAAAGAGCGGCAGGAAGTGCGTCACTCTCGCCCTTCCCCCGCCTCAGCCTCCCTCCTGCCTCTCTAGGAAGCTGCGCTCGTTGCTCTCCGGAGGACCGCCGGCCGGAGGGTGGCTTTGCGGTGAGTGGAGGAGGGGGGGGGAGGGGGGGGGGGAGGAGGAGGGGGAGGGGGAGGAGGAGGGGGAGGGGGAGGGGGATCCCCAAACGGGCCCCTGGGGCGGGAGGGAGCGGGAGCGAGAGAGGGGGGGGGGGCTGCCTGGGCTCCCAGCGGTGCGGATGGGAAACGGAGGCGGGGGGCGAAGGGGGAGAGAGGAAGAAGGAGGGGAGGCCTCGGTACTGCCTTTCACCCCCCGCGGGACCCCGAAGCCAGGTCACGTGGCGGCGGACTGATTGGCGTGGCCGCCTGGCGGGGAGAAGACGTTCCGGCGGCGCGGGGCCCCCTGGCGGTTAAGAGCCGTTGGGAGGGCGGGGCGCCTCGGGATCCTCGCGGGCTTCTTGGGGAGGGGACGGGGGAGGCTGCGGGTAGCGGGCTCTTTCTTTCTTTCTTTTTCCTGTCAGGCGAGAGGGAGGGGAGAGGGAGGAGGAGGCGCCCTTCTGGGTCCCCTCCTCGGCTGGAGAAGGTGGGGGGTTGGGCGCTGCGGGGCTCGGCCTCCCCCTCAGACACGGGCCGCCGGTAAGAAGTGGAGGAGCCTGTATATTCTATAAAAACATCCCTAGGATATAAAAGATGATACACCTGTGGAGATTTAAGTGGAAGTAACTTCCCCTTAAGACATACCTATGTAGCTTTAAGTAGAAATAACTAAGATATAGTAACTTTTGATGAAGATATACCTATGTAGCTTTAAGTAGAAATAGCTAAGATGCACCTATGTAGCTTTAAGTAGAAATAACTAACATGTATCTATGTAGATTTAAGTAGAAATAACTAAGATGTACCCATGTAGATCTAAGTAGAAATAACTTTCGCTCTTGTTTTCAGCAGCTGTATTGATGTCTATGGGACAGCCCTGCCCCTCTCTCTAAGGACTGACTCGTGCACTTGTTCTAAGGAGCTCCTATAAAGCCTTGAAATCAGCAATTATGAAATCATTTTCCTTTCTCCTCAAAAAAAAAATCTATCAAGGGTTTCCAATCTTTTAAAAATGTCTGTCATGGTTTTTCCCTATTCAGACCCGATAATTTGTCGGTTTCTGTCAACTCCTTTGGTTTTAACAGCCGCCCTCCCACCGCAGGGATTTCTGACTTCTTCGCTTTCCCTCCTTCTTGTTCTGAGCAGGATCTCGGCTTCAACACCTTTGAGCAGCTGTGCATCTACTACGCCAACAGGGCCTCCAAGGCTTCTTCAGTAGGATTGTCTTCAAGGAGGAGGAGGAGGAGCAGGTAAGGGCAGCCCCCACCCTCACTGGCAGAACTGCAGGGCCTTCGGTTGGAGCTGGAACGGTCCTTTTCTCTCTCTCTCTCTCTCTCTGTGAATTTAGTGGAGACCTGCCTTGTTTTCTATGTGCTATAGTGTTTTCATTTGCTTGTGGTTTGGAGCCATTTCTTCTTCCACACTAAAGTGTTATAGTGGCATCATTCCACTTTCAACCTCCTCTGGAATCCTGGGGTTTGCAGTTTCGGGAGGGGCCGGCTTTAAACTATTATACATTATGCATTATATATCTCACACAACTGCCTCCTGCCATCATTCCAGTGTCACTTCAGACTGACATCTATAACCCAGTCCTGACTTTGAATTAGTCTGTCCGGCCAATCAGGGATAACCTATTGAAGGAATGGTATCTGATGGCTTCCGCGTCAGTGGGACAGCACATCCAGGTTTTACTACAAACCACATAATAACTATCCCAAGTGATAAACTGTATTCTACAAATAAGACCAGAACCTTGAGTAGCTCTTTTACAGTTCAGATGGAAACCAAGTGTAGATTCTCTACCCTACTGGTATGGAAGCTGCTCGGTTTCACTGAATGAAAAGGAAAATGTGAACATGACAGAACCAATCAAGATCTGGTGATATGCGGACATCTTGAATGAAACACAGAGTCAGTCCAGGCAGAGTGCAGTGTTTGCTGAACAGGCAGATGCTGATAATGAAACAGTAACGTCATCACAGACGCGAACGCATTGGAAAGTCTAAAAAACAAACAAAAAATAGGACCTAGTTTTGGATTCAGTCCCATCTACAACCCAAACCAGATTTCTACAGAGAATTACGCCTGGGCTCAGCTTGCCCCAACCTACCCGGATTTTGTCTTTTAGGAGCCTATCATCTGGTCCTCGTCAAAGTCCACTTGTGGGAAGACGTGGATTCCGTGGGCCTTCAAGTCTTTCTGAATCTGCCAAGGTAAAATGATTGATTGGGATGAGAGAGGCGGCACAGCCCTTGGTTGGCTTCGGGATGCAGGTTCTTTGCTGACGGGATGAAAGAACATAATACAATAGCAAAGCAGATTCAAACATAGCATGTTCGGATACTTAAGAGTATACTTACTGAATTGATGGGATTTATGCAAATGTTGGCTTTCCTTTCCACAGCTGATTCAATGGGTTGACTCTAGCTGGGACTTGGTTATAAGTTAGTTTATATTTTACATTCCTGTGCAGAGTGTATGACTAACTTAGCAGCCGTATTTTCTGGACTGACTCTGCCATTAAGCAGAGAGAAGCAACTGCCGTAGACAGTAGAAATTGCAAAGCAGCAGCATCAGTCTTTTTAATTTTTAATTTTTTTTATTATAAAAAAGACTTAGCAATAATTTAAAGAAAAATCCTAATCATCATAGTGTAAACATGAAATAATAAAGGAAACCCTCATTATCTACAAACAGAGCAAATTTCTATCATTTTTTTTAAAAATGGGATATATAGAGAGGTCATCCAGGCTGACCCTGGTGTTTCATAAGTGAAATAATTATATTAAAAAGATGATAAAATTTCCCCCATTTCATGATAATGAGGATTTCCTGTAATATTTAATGGTGAGGTTATGATTATGAATCATTTTGTCCTTCTAGTTTTGAAACAAACACTGTGGTTGGCAGCGCATAGTCCTCCAGGTCTTAGCACACCACAACTCCCAGAAGACTTACCCAGCATAGAAAATGTACTTGAGGAATAATGGAAGTTTCAGGGCAACATCTCATTTCCTCTCCTTCCTGCATTGGATGTTCTTGTACCGGGCGAATAAGTACTCCTATAGTCATCAAAAATGTCCCTAAGGTTTTAACAAGTACTTCTGTATGCTTCCTCAGTGTAGGCTGCATTAATAAGTCCTTCCAAAATCAGATTATCTTCTGCAAATGCGAGGAGCATATTCACGATTTCCTTCGTCTTCTGGTTGATGTTTAACAAGGCTCTCATGAGGCAGGTCTTTCCTGGGTCAGAAGAGGTCATTTCTTTCATCAGATACTGTGTCAAACAGAAACGGAACAAACAAACAAACTGAATAAGAATGTGCATAAATTCCATAGGGGTGTTTACATGTGGAACTCCCTTATACTAGACAGGCTTACAGAATGTTCATCCAAAGTATCCAAAATCTAAGACTGAGAAAATACCTGTTTCATTTTGAAAATGATTTGGAAAGCATCAGACGGTGTCTCCTATTTTATTTTATTTTATTGACACCAAAATGTCACAATGGCTTCTGCTTCGTCTCTCTCTTAAGACCGTACATTCTCAGCACTGTCATCCTACAGACAAATTGGACTGGCTGCATAGCACAGTCATCATCCTACTCGTCATGTGATCCCTGATTGGCTGGGATCGCCCACGTGAATGAGACAACTCCAGGAACCCTTGCGCTCATTCTCAATTACGTCTACCTTCCCCGATGACATAATGCAGCCACATCCGATTGGCTTTAAGACTGTGAGAAGTTGCCAGGTTATTCATCATCCAGTCCAGGACTATCTTCTGGGACTAGAAATGACTTTCCAAGATCCCAAACAGAGAAGGATAGTCCTTGTTATCAAAGATGAGATACTGCAGACTATCCTAGGATCTTCTACCTTGGGGAGGATCCACTCTGGGTTTTAGTCTGGACTTTAATGGAGCTATTTGAGGTGGAACGATTATGGCATACCCTCCCTTTAGAAGCTTGATAGGTGCCAGCATTGCTGTTTTTCTGGTTTTAAGGGGAAACAGAACAAAAACCTTGGGGGGAAGAACTGGTTCTACATAGATCCACACGAGTTCACGGTTTCTGAATTGTTTTTAATCTCTCATCTTTTAATTTGTTAATTTAACCTGGCAATTCCCTTATAGTTCAGACTAAAGCCCAGTGTGGACACCAGAGCTGCCACCCCTGCTTTGCCGAATGTTGATTTATCTTGGACTGCCAGGTTCTTGCACGCGTGTGATCGCTCCCTCAGTTCTTCAAGAAGGACCTGGAGTTCTGACACTGCCCGGAACAGATACTTCTTGAGTTTTTTCCAGCAGTTGCTTTGTCAGGCGCAGTGGGAGGAGCTCGTGCCGGATTAAAAGACAGAAACGGCATGGTGGTGGTGTTCGGAGAAAGGGAACCGAGCTGGGACTGTCAGATCTCCTTTCAGCCACAATTTCCTTTAGGCCACAGGTAGGTGATCCCCTTAGCCTGTTCTGCAAATACAGTATCTTTGTTTTTAGTCTTCCTTTCATCTGATTCATGAGACTCCAATTTCCTCATCTCTAACCAATTCGCTGTTGTTTGACATGCTTGACTAGAGAAGGTATTTCTATTACTGGGAGGGGATTCAAACATTGTTAAATCAGTCTGTTCCATAGGAGCTGAAGCTAAATCCAATTCTTCCCTACTCATCACAGTTAGCCTTTCTCTTAAGACGCCCAATCTTGTTATGATCGCTTTTTTTTCAGTCAGGGGTAAGCATTTATAAGAGTCTATTAACTGCTCTTCTTCACTGACCCTAGAGATATTAAATGGGTCTTGTGGGCAACCTTTCTCAAAAGAGTTTGTCAGTGCAGGGTGTTGCTGCATACAGTGGAATTCTTTATTAGGGGAGAGCAAGGGTGGAACTTTTAAACTACAATTTTCAAACTTAAAAGTTGATTTAGAACCACGTTCTCCCCAAACCTTGGCATTATTCACTACTGAATGGGGTAATAAAGGTTTCCTCACTGTATCCAGAAACACTCGGGTAGGTACCACACCCAGCCTAGTAACAGAAGCTTTCCTCTTCATAAAGAGGGAAGGTATTCTAGCTGACCTAAATACTAGGATAAATTTTTGCATTTGAGAAGGGGCGTATAAAAAATTGATAAACGAAAGATCAACTGCCTTAATTGGTAAGTGTAGTATAGTACTGATATACTTCCTAGCACAGCTCATTGTATTCCACCAAGGAATAGATTGTCTATAAGGGAATATACTTAAAGCAACCTGATTAACCTGAAGGGAGAGATTCATATCCTTTAGAAAGTTCTTAGCTACAGGGAATGAAGGAAGCTGGCTTGTATGAATGGTATTTGCAACTTTGATACCATCCTGCTTCTTAGTGATCATTTTTGAAGGAAATGTATGACTTTCCCTTTTTATAGTGGAGGTAAGACAGTCTAGTTTGTCTGAGATATTTCTTAATTCACTATAAATACTTTTTACAGTTGCCGCCACCAGATTATATTGTTTTTCTAAAAGCATCCTATCATTAGAAGGAGAAATAATCTCCTGAAAGTCATCATGTCTACTCCCATCTACTAGGTTGCTTTTAGTTGTATTGTTTCTGCCTTGTAGATACTGGGGCTCTAAGCTTTCCTCTTCTAGAACATCAAACCTATTAGAGGTAGGAACTGCAAATTTAAAAACATCTAATGGCTGCCTATCAGGTTTAAAAAAGTCATCAATCTTGGGCTGCTTAATTTTAAGGGGAGAAGAGTAAGTAGGACTTCCCTGAACTCTCTTTCTAGAAGCCATATTAATTGGCTTTCAACTAGAAATTAAAAGAACTGAGTTAAGTAAATAATGCTTAATTAACTAAATAATTAAATAGCTAAACAGATATGTACACATATATATGACTATAAAAATAGAAACATATGATTAACATATATCTGAGAATCTAAAAGAAATGAAAAAGAAGAATGAAGTCTAAAAAAAAAAAGCCAAATACTGCTTCCACAAAGAAGGCAGTGCAGTTCAATTTTATGATCCTGAAGCAAATAGGCTGAGTAGCATATAGAACTCAGGGTGCACCTCTTGAACTCAGATCTGCATCCAGACTGTTGTAGGCAGCAGCTGTTTGGGCTCTTCTTTCGTCTTCGTTCACAGGCTTTATCAAAGTTTCATCAGAACTCCCCAGAGGTAATTCCTCAGACTCAAAAGCAGGGGCTATCAGCGTTTATTATTGTCAATATCCACTGCTAGTTCAGTCTCTTCTCTACCAGACGCTGCAGGACCCTCAAACAAAGGGATAACGAACAGTTCGCAGTTCACAGCTTGCTGTCCCACATCATCAATCAGACCTTAAAAGGATGGTAGAAGGCTCTATATCCTCCCTTCCTCCTCCTCTTTGTCCAGCCAACAGGTCAAAGATACAACCTCAAATCTCAAGCCTCTGCTCACCACTTTAGCATTTCAGCTGTGAGTTCCAAATTATAGGCAAATAAAGATGATAAGGACAATGCCAAAAATGCAAACAGCTATGGAAAAGGACTGTTGTATATAAGCTTCTTCAACTTGAGTAAATATACCATCAGCAGTCCTCAATCCAGATGAAAATGGCAAAACAGCAGTTCTTAAGGAATAGTCGTGAATAGAAGTGTCTTCTCTGATGTAAACAACCCAGCTGTAATTTGCCTGGGCTCCACTCTGCCAGCACTCAGCTAGCCCTCAGCTGGCCTTCCAAAAGCTTCAGGTAGGTTAATTGTCAAGTGATCACAGCTGCCCAAATAAAGTCTTAAAATCTTAGAATCTTAAATAATTAAAACCCTAAGTAATAAAAATTTGGGGGTTATTAAAACCACAGAACTTTAAAACTCAATGTTTAAAAGATCCAATGTTAAAAAGGTTGAAAAGATTAAAAGAGCAATAAAAAAAAAAAAAAAGCATCAACTTGCTCACTAAAATCCGAGTTAAAAAATCACCATTAAGGACTAAAAAACACAACAAGTTATTCCTTTCTTCAATTGGACTAATAGAATACCAAACCCTCCACTGCACTTACGGGTAGCAGACCAAAGCAACAAGACTAACCAGGAGCAAAAGCTTTGCTTTCTCCACCCCTTCTTATCAGAAGCAGTACATAAAAAACAAAGTCAGTGGTGCACCAATTTAAGCAGCTAAACTTGCACACTGAGAAAAACAAATGTACAACAGAGATGGGTTGGCATCCAAACAGTGAACTATGCCAAAGATAACAGAGGATAACAAAAGAATAAACAAAAGGCTAAACTTTCAGAGGAGCTCTTTACAGCAGCTGCTGCCTCGTCGCCATCTTGGCTCCTCCCCCCTCGATGAAATCACGATCAACCCAAAGGAGACCTACTTTGGTTTTGCTGTTGACAAAAAGGTCCAGGGCATCTTGGCGAACTTGATCGTAGTTTTTATCCAGGAACTTGTGTACCTACAAAGGAGGGAGAGATTGGACTGTGAGAACGAAATGGCTCACCTGACTGCTGGCTCACAGAATATGGCGTTCAAATAAAAAAGACCAACTCTAACTAGTGAGGAAAATATATGTACACCCATCCTTTTGAAGGCAATGTTCTCATCCTGAGATTTCTTTCCTTTGCCCTGGGGACCAGAAAAGACAGCCCAGACCCTGAGACATGGGAATCCTACTGAAGCGTGGGATTTAAATTACAATCGTGGTCACTAACAAAGAATAGTTGGGTGTCAACTTGGATGACCTAGCACAAATAAGCAGATTAACACATGTATTGGGTTGAACAGCCTTACTCCTCTTCTGGGTGAAAGAGACAGTGTTCATGTAAGGATTATTATGGGAATAGTAAACAGGTGGGCCAGGAGGTTCAGGAATGCAAAAATTGCAGGCAATGAAAAATGGCTAAGCAACAACCGTTATCAAACAGTAGTTGGGTGGTAATGGAAAGGATTAATATGTGTGTTGACATAAAAAGCCTTTATCCTGATTTAAACCAAGGTATGTGCTAACAATAGTCGTCCAGGAGGTGTGATGCCTGGAGGCTGGTGCCTGGGACCCCCAATTCAGCTCCCCCTAAACCATTCCTGTTGCCATAAAGAGCCAGAATAGACCCTATATCTTCTCCTTGGTGCCCATCCCTTCCCATCCATCCATGTTCTCACCTGCTAGGTGACTCTGCCTGTGTAGTGCCTGATGAAGAACTCAGGGAGAGGCATCTTTGGCTTGGAATACAGTGGGTTGGAGCCATGATGGTAATGACACTTTTGGAGAAAAGTGTGGTATGTAGCCTAGAAGGATGGAGGAAGAACTGAGTGATTTGGTTAGATCATCAGCAGGCTCTGTGTTCGAGTCTCCTTCTGCCAGTCTCCTTTTAAGACCACCAGCTGTAATTTCTACCCTTCGGACAGCGGAGGTAGACTTTGAAAGAAGAGTCAGACACTTTCTGAAGGGCTCTCGTATCCTGCGTGAGACTCCAACCAGAACAGGGAGTCACACAGAGATGCAACAGTTGTTGTAGATGCAGTGTGAATACAAGTTGTTTCTGACTTACGGCCACCCGAAGGCAACCCTATCACACGGTTTCCTTGGCAAGATTTGTTCAGAAGGGGGTTTGTCTTTGCCTCCCCCCTAGGCTGGGGAGTGTGACTTCCCCAAGGCCACGCTCAGTGGGTTTCTCTGGCCAAGAAGGATTTAACCTGGACCTCCAGACCTGTA
>CAOLHI010007971.1:0-11423 GCA_948474755.1 Ctenosaura bakeri
TACTTGGTTTTATTTTTAAAAAAATAAACAGCAAAAGGGGCAAATAAATTTTTTCAAATTTTGTTTTTTTGAATAAGGTCATTAAAGTTTCGGAAAGACATCATAATTTAAAATTTTGGGAAAGGGTGAAAGTTTTTGTTTCCCAAAGGGAGAAAATTTAAAACCCAAAGGGTTTCCCACTGTATGTACTTTCCAGAAGGATTTTTTTGTCCTTTCCTACCCCCTAAAAAAAAAATCAAAATTTGAAAACAAGGTTTGATTGTGTCCTCTGTTGCTTTACCCTTTACTCTTTTATACATACTAATTTTTTTGTTAAGTAGTCCCCCCCATAAATGCAAATCAGACAAACAAGCACAGAGAAAGTCAGCACATAAAACTAAGTACCTTATTGGGTTTGTGGCTTTTTTTAACCATCAACACCCCTTTTTGGCCCTGGGTTGTAGTTGTGCCAAAAATGTTTTTTTTGGTTTTTTTGCATCAAAACCCAGTTGTAAAAAACAAAGCAAAACCGGGAAAAAGGGTTTCCCCTTTAAATGAAAAAACAAAAAACCCTAAAATTTGGGTGTAAATATATGGCTTTTCCCAGAATTTTGGACTGCAATTCCCAACATATCTTACCAAAAAAAAGGGCTTGAAATCCAGCAACATCATAAAGGGCTGCCCCTCCCTGGTTTAGAGGATATTCACTAAATTCCAAAAGGCTTCCAACAGTATCAGTTCTCCCTTTGGGAAAAAAAGTTTTTTTCTGGTAAGGGGTTTGGAAGTTTAACCCCCCTCCCAAAATCAGTTAGTATAGTTTTCTCAGTGATGGCATGGTTGACAGTATTTTTGAAGTGCTTTCTTGTATTTTTTTATAAACCTTCCAAAATTTGGGGGAAATTAAAGGGGTCATTTCAGAGTCAAGTGGCAATTCATCAGCACCTTTAAATCCCTTTTTTCTGGTACAGTAGTTCATTAACTGCTTTGTTATTAATAAATTTTTTAGTAGCTGGTAATTTATTCATTTATAATGTTAAGTTACTGTTCTTTTTTCATTTAAATATTTTTAAGGTTTTTTCCAAAAAGATACAATATATGTTTTAAACAGGAGACCAAGTGGACTTCAAAAATACATACTTTTCAAAAAATGAAACTGAAAAGCACCAGGTAAAACTAGATAATCTTCATAATAGGCCTATTTTAATTAAATGAAATAAACCCCTAAACACTTTAGGGAAATAACTGGCACCCCCCATTCAGTGTTTTTTCAGAATTTAGCCCAGCTAAATAAATTTTTTTTTTAGTATTTTTACTAAATTTATTCAGACATTTTATATTCAGATTCTTTTTTTTTTTTTTTGCAGGGGGGGGGGCCGGGGTGTAATTTGTGCATGCTTACTTAGGAGTAAGCCCCCAGTGAACCCCAGGGGCAATTGTTTTAAAAAAAAAAAAATATGTATAAGGTTGCTGTGTTAAGTTAAGGGACTGCCCATTTGTTGGGAGCATTAGTGGTGTGCTGATGAACATTTTACCTGGTCTGATTTTGAGAATTACTAAAACTGTAATTGCAAAAAACATCCGGGCACCTTGTTTTTTCCCCTGTGTTGCATGACATTCAATAGCTTTTTAAAATGTTTGGTTGTGTTGGTGAAGGGATGGATTGAATCCAAAATTTTAAAAAATCCAAATCGGGATAAAATCCAAATTTTTCGGGGAATCCACGAATTTCACAAAAATCTAAAAATCTTCAACCCTTTTTTTTAAAAAAAGGATGAAAAACAAGGGAAAGAAGGATAATTTTGGGGAAAAACACATTCTCTCGTCTTAGCAAAAGCCTGGCAAAGACAAACCTCCCTCTAAAAAATGTGGCCAGGAAAATTTTCCCCCTTTTTTGCCTGGGATTTTCCCCAGATTGAAAATGAAAAAAAAACCCTTTTCTGCACAGGCAGGAAAATGTGGTTTAAATTTTCCCACATTTTCCTGGGGCCACATACTAGAGTACAGAGCTAATCCAGGGCAAAAATTTGGGTTTTTTTGCATAGCTCCTTTTAACAAACCTGGGGTTTGTAGTTTGATGATGCACCAGCACACTTTGGCAGAGGGAAAGGCTTGACACCTTTTTAAAACTGGGAAACCCCCGAAGTTCTGAAAGAGCTTTGCAAGCAAACTATGCAAAGGAATGTTTCAGCTGTCCCCTTAAATTCAAACCTGTAGCTTTTTAGTCAAGTGCTGAGCTTAAATATTAAACGTTCAAATTTTAAAAATCTTTTAAAAAACAACCCCGGGTGTAATTTCTGAAATTGTTAGCAAAGGCCATTATTACTCCAAGGGAAAAATTCACCCTTGCCCTCTCCTCTTCTGTGTCCCAAGGTTTTTACTTGGTTTAACAAACTGTTTGGGTGGTTTGCCTATTTTTGGGACAAATTTCCTATTTTGGCGGGGGGTTTAAAAAATTAAAAAATTAAATCCCTGCCGAGGATTTAAGGGGTTTTTTGGCCCATCCATACGATCTTGCATTTGCTGTATCCATTCAAAAAGGAATTTTGCTATCTGTGTTGCTGAGAAATTTTTTGAGTTGTAGTTTCTTAAAATTTAGTGGTTTGGGAAATGTATAAAACCATTTGTCCCCCCTTCCTGCATATGTTTTCTGCAGGATTCATTGAGTTCAAAAAAAGGTCTTCTGAGGTAGTGAAACTTGGGGAGGGATAGTGAAAAACAACATGAGAGATGCACTCCAAAATTCCTTGGGGTGTCAGTGTGGGGATACATCTTTTGGAGGTTGTTGTTGCAAAAGGGAAATTGTAAATTCTGTGCCATTTGTGCACCCCTTTTTCATGGTTGTGTAGTGATTAGGGGTTCCCTTTCAGGAAGGTAGGGTGTGTGGTAACTTTTTTCCCCATAATTTTACATCAGTTTTTCTTCCAGTTTTGCCTCTGCTTCTTTTGGCTTTTTTGCCTCCGGGGATAGTCAATTCCCCTCCCACTGTGTGTGGAACTCTTTTAAAAACTAAAATCCTTTCCTTGATGCTATTGAAAAATTTGGGGTTGGATTCATTCCCTTTCTCCCTTCCCCCCTTTTTTTTAGTGATTAAAAGTATTTTAGCTTTTTGAGAAGGATTCTAGAAGTATTCTCTGGATAATCTATTCATGCTGTGTTGTGTCAAGGGCAGTGTGATTTTTTTTTGCTTTCCCAAACCCTAAACATATCATTTTGTAATGATAAAGCAAGTAGAACCTATTGCTCTTCCCCCCCTTTTTTTTGGGGCTTCCTTTATCTGGCTTCCCCCTTCTCCCCTTTTCCCCCCCCCATTGCATTTTCATTTTTATATGTAAATCTTATTTGTTGGGGTGTCCATTGCAGTCCCCCTAAGGTGGCTATCAAATGTAAGATGGCAGAAAGCCATTAATGGGAACTTGTCACTTTTGGAAAGAGCATGACATACTGGCCCAAAACAAACCCCTCTTTTCCATTTGGGAACATTCCCTGTTGGGGGGAAAAAAAACACTTCCTGTCAGAACTAACCCATCCTTCTTTTTTTTCCCTTTTGGACTTTCCAGTCAGTGTTTTTCTAGAAAAGAAAAAAAGTCTGGAAATGTTGAGATTTCTTGATTCTTTTTATTTTGATTTTTTTCTGCATATTCCCAAGTTTGCATCCAAATTCTTTCTTGAAATATCCCAGGTTTTCTAGTCTTTTTTCTCTCTTGGTTCTTCTCCCCCTCCTACTCTCTCTGATCAAGTCTAACATGCAATGTTTTGGAAATTGATTTTCAACAATTTTCCCCTGAGCCTTTTTTTATTATTCAATAGTTACAGTCAAATTAAAGTATTTAAAGTATTACACTTTTTAACATAAGGATATTTTGATTTTATCAACATTTTTTCCCTAGTTTGATCTTTTTTGGGTTGTTCCTGGAAACAAAAAGTTTATTTTACTGGCAGTGGCCACCAAGAAATTTCCCAAAATAACACACAGTTTCCCCAAGTAAAGATACATTTATTTTAAAAAAATCTGAAGTATCTCCCCCCCCCCACATTCTTCCTCTCACAATGGCATTCACAGGCTTTTGCAGAGGCAGATGCCACTTACAGGAAAAAAGATTAGTAAGGCAAAGGGGGATACCTTTTTTACCAAGGTGCCCTCTTCATGAATTTATTCCTAGGTCCCAGTATAACAGTGAAACTACAAGAGGGGCCCTTTTTCCTAAAAGACATGAACAAGGTTAGCTTTAAACCCCAAAAAACTCATTCACTACCAGAATTTTTTTTTGCATCTTTTTAAAAATAACCTTATAAAATGAAAACTTTTACCGTTGGCCCAACATTCTTTCAGTCTCTTTTTGGGGTTTTTCCCAAAAAAAAAAAGATTTTTTCCCAAAAAAGCCTGAAATAATCATAACTGCATGAATTATAATACATAGCTTCCAGTTGAGGCAAACATATTTTAAAAAAAAAAAAAAAGAAAACCTCCCTAAAATTTACCCCTTTGTTGCAGGTGGAGATTTTTCTATAGCTTATAGGAGTATCGAGACAAATTTTGCTATACACTAGCTTGGGTTTTGCCCAAAACCCAGCTTTTTTGCTTGTATGAGAAAAAGCTTTTCAGTTTGAACTTAAGATGGGAAAATGGTATGAGGTCAAATTTTAAATTTTGTTTTAAAAAATATAGTTAAAGTAGTGGAAAAATTTAAATATTTCACGATACTCTTTAAAATTTATTTCTCTTTTTTCATGTCTAAAATACACAGCTTACATCAGAAATTGAGAAGCTCAAAACATCAATGACTGAGGAACTCAATGCAAGCAACACCTTTTTTAAAAAAAAGAGGATAGAAGAACTAGGAAAAGAGATTTTCAAGAGCAGAATGATCTTATAATTGCACAAAAAAACCCCAGGTCTGTTGTATAAAGTCTTGGGGAATCTAAAATTTGGTTTTTTTAGAAATGGGAAATGGAGGAAGATTCAGTGGCTTTAAAAAAAAATATTTTCTAATCTCACATGTTTTTTTGGATTTACTCTTTTCTGGCATGGGGAGCTGTTAAAACTGGGGATGGGATGAAATCCAAAATTTTTTCCAAATTAATAAAATTTTCTTGGAAGGTTCTGGGAATCCACAAATTAATCTTTGGAACCCCTTTTTTTTTTTTTAAGGGTTTAAAAAGCAAGGGAAAGAAAGCACTTCTACTGTTAAATTTTTTTTGAAGCAGAATTTGACATATTTGTTTAATGAAAAACAAATAAAAAATAGTTTTCAGTTGGGAAAAAATTTCCCCCTACTTCTTATTAAGAAGATACAAATGCAATTGACATGTTCATCTACTTTTCATGAAGTACATAGGTTTTCAAATCAAAAGTATAAAACTATTACATTGCAGAGGGAGGGAGCCGAAGGGACAGGCAGCAGGAGTGGGCATGGGCAGTAGGAGTGAGCACAGGCAGCAGTCCCAGGGACAAGCACACTCGGCATGCGCACACGAAATTTTCACACCAATTTTTTAAAAAAATGGGTGAGCTAGGCCCCGGGGGGCCAAAGGGCATGGGGAAACCGGCCTTGTGTCCTGTGGGCCCAAACTGGGCGCTCCCCCTGGGTCCCGCACATGCGCCAGCGGGGGCCCCGGGACATGCAAGGAGCTGGCCATCGCTGAGCATGCACATGTCAGGCCTCATCCAGAGCGCCTGTGCTGGTAAAAATGTTGAGGGAGCCCCCCAAATCGCTGGGGCCACTGCGGGTGCGGGGTTTGGTTACCCCCTTTTGGCGCCCGGATTAGATCCCCCGAATCTAAAATCCTTACTGAGGATTCCGGTTTTGGGTTTCCCCCCCCCCTAGTTACAACCCCCCTCTCCCTCTCCATTTGCACCCTTTTAAGGGGGGCATTATACTAATTTTTAGGAGTGGGGGGAAAAAAAATTTGGCAAAGTGATTTGGGAACAGAAGGCCCCTTCTTTTTCCCCCCCCCCAAACTTTATGGTATAGAATGAAAAATATTTTTTTTTCTGTGTCCCCCTTTCTTCAGTTTCTGGAGATGAAATAAGAACGGGGAGTAGTGATGACTGGGCAAGCTTGGTAACAGCTGCTGCTACGGGGTTTTGTTGGTTGTTCGCCTACTTGGTCAAAAAAGGGTTTGTGTTGCATGTCCTTAAGTAACCAATTGGCCAACTTTCCACTATTGGATGTAGCCCTCCCCGTACTTTGTCTCCCCCTTTTCCCGGATTAAGAAGTGGGGAAGGGGAAAAGGGGGTGTTTTTTTACACTACATAAAAGTTAAAATAATGGAACCTTCCCTTCTCCCTCTTGAAACAAATTCATTAATCCACCACTGAAAATCCACCAGTTGAAAAAATTTTCCCTTTCCCCATTTGGCAAACCAAGCTGAAACCATCAAACAGGGAAGTTAGGTATCTTGATTTATGGGGAAGGGTTTGCCACCTAATTTTAAAGCATTAAAAGCCCTTTCCACTTCAACTAAAAAAAGGTAATGTTCAATTGTTTGGGGTTTAAACACTCTTTGGGGGCACAGGCTTGATCATCTTCACCTTTGTTGAGTTTGCCTTAGGCGCAGTGGGAAAGACCCTCTCTTCTCAGCTGTGCTAAAACCAGTTGAATGATTATTACTTTTTTTCTTGTTTAAAAGCAGCAAGTCTCTTACCCTCTTGCTGCCATCATGTGTCCAGGAAGTGAAGTGAGAAAACTGCATCTAGGGTTCAAGGTTAGGGGTGATCAGCCTCACAAAACATTTTTCCCCGGTTTTGATAAGGAAGTTAATATTCAACTATTTCATTCCCATAAGTAAAGGGGGAATTTTACAGTTTTTTTCCCCCCTGCAGAGAAAAAATTTCTGCACAGTTTACCCATCTCACCATCCTGGGGGAAGGGGGAATTATTCTGTACCAAAAAAACATTTTTTTAAAGTGAGAATTGTGGGGGTTGGCACAAAAAAATGACTTCCAGACAATCATATGTGGTTTTTTTGTGCAGTACTGCTATTTTCTATGGAAAGAAGGGGCAATTTCACAACAAAGATTTTTTGCATAACAAAAGCTTGTAAAAAAAAAAAAAAAGCAGTCTTGCAAAAAAACCCATGTGGCTGTTTTTTTTGTGAAAGACTGTTTTTTTTTTTCCTGTAAAAACATTTCTACACTAAAACACAAATGGCTGTATGGGGGCATTTTTTTTGTGAAAAATCCAACAATTCTCATTAACCATTTATTTCTCCCGCAATTGCCTGATTTACTATAAATGTTCCCCACTGCTAAGTGAAAACTGCCCCCGCATTTTTCTTCCTCATCAGGTTTTTTTTAAGGGCAGGAAACCTATTTTTCAGCCAGGGAACAATGGCAAATTTTTTTCATTCCCCACCCTGTGATGCCCTTTTTTTCTCACTTTATTTTGTCAAAAACAGCTGACTTTTGGTAGTATTATTACTAGGCATTCACCCAAAACTTATTTACTCTTCACTGTCTCTGTATTTAGATACAAAAACTGGCTCCCAAAAAAACAGTAGAAAGCATCAGGTCATCTGACGGTAAGTGTGAATTAACAAGCTTGAAAGATTGGGAAAATTCCCCCTTTCTTTTTAAAAGTGGTTTTCTAACAAGTAGTTCCTAGTAACCCGTAAAAAAATAATTCTTGTTTTTATGATTTATGTATGAGGAAAGACTGTTCTGAAATATAGGGATCTATAGTTTATATCTTTCTCTTTTATATTAAAGTGAAACCTTCAGCACAACTATCGTTCAGCCTAAATCAAGTTTGTCATCCATACATGGTGACCTGTAATGGGCAAAAAATTTCCCAAATCCATTGTCCTCTCTGTTGACAATATTTAAATTTTTTTAAAACACTGTAATTTTTTTCCCCATTCCCCCCCCCCGGAAAAGATCTGGAAAGTTTTCTGCCAAGATTCACTGAAAAAACCCCCAAAATGCGGGCCCCTTTCTTCCTGCATAATTTTTATTTCTACTTCAAGTAAACTCGGGAACAACTTGAAAAAATAAAGTTTAGCGCAGATGCACTCAAACACAGATAGCCATATAAATATTGTTAAATTATAGCACTTAGGCACCCCGGGAATGAACTACACGATACTTTTTTTATGATAACATAAAGCCTAATTAAGCTGTTTTTTTAACCTAAGAAAATTTCTAATGGGCGGGAGATGTGGAAAATGAATATATGGTGAGACTTACCATAAAGTCATTTTCCAGGGCCGTTAAGGAGGTTTTGGGCTGCTGCAGTTCTCAAACACCTTAGTTGATTAAATGGCCATTTTTTTGGATTTACAGTACTTCTGGCTTAGAGGTAGTCTATCATATGCTAGATGCCTGCATAATTAATTAAATCACTGGTCACTTTTTTAACCTGTCTGATTTCCTCTGCTTTGGGATAGGTATCAGAGGCATTGTTTTCTTTTTTTTAAAAATTTTAAAACCTTAGTAAAATATTTTTTTGGAATTTTCACTGTACAGATAGTAGGATTTCTGATTTTCAGTCATTTCTGAAGATGAAAAAAAAAAAAAATTAACCCTTTTCACTGTAAAACGGGGGTTTTGGGTTCAATTTGAATACTAATTTTGGATGATTTAGCTGGTAAATTGTTTTTTTTTCTCTGCAGGTCTTTTCTGTCTCTGTGTCTTTCTTTTTCTTTTTCCCTGTTCCAACCTTCCTACCTTTTCTAAATTAATTTCAAAATTAATTCTTCTCCTTTCCAGCAACAGAGTATATGAGTATGGTACAGTCAACCTTGTGGTTTATTACATGTAAATTAAGGGGATAGCTGACTGAATCCAGGAATTGATTAATATTTCATAAAAAAAGGGGACAATTTCCATCTCCTAAAAGGAGCCAGTTAAAGACTGAGAAAACACAATGGAAATTAATTCCGGGGGAAAAAAATTTACCCCTATTTCATTGGTGGTTTAACACCACATAAATTTCCCATTATAATTCATATAAACTTCATCATGATGAATTTTATATGACTGAACTTAGATGTTAGTGAATCAAAAAAAAAGTGATCAAACTTGAACCTATATATTTGCGTAATTTTCCCCTTTCTAGCCCTTTTTTCTTGACCTGCTTCTGTCCTGTTTTATTTGTCTTTCTGTCTGTGTTTTGTGTTTCCTCATTATTAAACGGGCCTGTTGGTGCACATTAAAATAAGGAGCTTCCAGAGGATGAAAAAGGTATGATAGGAACCCAAAGTTTCTGTGGCCGATAATGGTTATGCTTCCGGGGGGACAAGTGAGCACATTCTCTGTGGTTTCAAAGCATTGTCACATTGACTTCAACCATGTTTTGTAGGGGGTCGATAAATTTTAAGCTGATAAAGAACAAAAAAAAAGCACCACAATTTTCCCCTGCTGTTGCTTTTGCAAAAGTAACCTTTCCGGGTTTTCCCACCCGCTCTCCTATCCCATAACTTTCCCAAAACCAGTCTTCCCCGGAAATCTATTTTACAGCCCTTTTCTCATCTTCAACCAGGGGTGGCTCCTTTTTGGGGATAGTCTCCCTGCAGTCTAGGTAATTGGCTTTTGGCAGGAGAAGTCTTTATTTGTATCCAAAACTTTTGGAAGGAAACTCATAGCATGTCTTAAATTTTTAACCAAATGAAGAAGTCTCTCTTTTGGACAGTTCCCCGGGGCCCAAACATTTTGACTTTTTCAAGAGATGTTTGACTCTCAAGTCATTATCTGACTACTATTGTTTTTAGTCTATGGAAGGCAGTATTTATAGCTTCCTCCACAGATAGTAAAAGAAATTGGGGCATATTCATTTTTATTCTCTTTCTCCCACTAGGGCCCCCCAAGGGCAGCTCACATAAAATTAAAAAGAAATGCAGCTAACATCTGTTTGATACAAAAGATAAATTTATTTCTTAATAAAATTAACTTTACAAATTTCAGCAACATTCATTTGTAGTTGGCAAAACACCATTATTATACAACCAAAATACCTTTTTTTTGAGAGTCAGTGGCAAACTATGTTCTTTTTCCTTATTGTTTAAATTTGTGCAGCTGCAAATATGAACATACTGACTGTTCCTGTTCTGTTGATTCCAGAGAAGAAAGCCTGAAAATATTTTTATACTTGCAGCATAAATGTAGTCACAGCTATATTTCTTCAGTTTTTTTTTGTAATTTGTACCTGTTAGTTTATGTTGCCTCTGTAGTCTGCTAAGAATGCAAACTCTACCCTGGATGAAGTTTTTTTGTAAAGTCAATGCATAGGGACAGTAGTAGCATTCAGGGAAAATATGTATGTAGGGACATACAGAAAGGCACATGTGAAATGCCAGTAAAAATCCAGTGTATCACTATTCATGCCAGCTAACGTGCTGTGTGGAACTCTCAAAAAATGAAGTGTAATATGTACTATATAATTTGGGATCTGTGTCATTTAGTAGATTAACTTTTATACCAAGTGTAAAGCATTATTTTTTTCAGGCAACAACTTCCAATGAAGGACCTTGGGGGCTGTAGTCCAAAAAAATTTTCCAAGCTCTGAAAAATGTTTGTACAATAGATGGGGCCCAAAATTTAAAACCCTTGATTAGACTCACTAGAATCAATGGGGCTTAAGTTATTTGTGATTAACATCCCATTGGTTTTGGTGATTCTTTCCAGACATAACGGTCCCGCTGATAATAAAATTCCTGGTTTCATGGATCTCTTCTAAGTATAATTAAGTTTGGATGTTAGGTTTTGTATTGGCTGCTGCTGTTGAACTGTCCTTCCCCTTACTTTCACACCAGTTTTTTTCTCAGTCTTCTGGTTGGTGTGTTTTTTTTATATGTTAGAGGTTATCCTTTAGATTTTTTCATATTCCCGAGGCACAAATTTTGCCCCCCCTTTTTTTTTCTTATGTTTCTTCTTCTGCTTGTGTTGCAGAAGTTTAGGAGGAGGTACTGAAGTAGCTCATGTAGTTTATGCTGTGTTGTGTTGCTGTTGAAGTAGTTCGAACAGTTATGAGGAGTAAGGTACATACACTTCAGGTACACAATACCTGTAAAATTATTGTAATAAATTGCTGCTGCTGCTCTTACTCTTACGCTGGTAGTACTATCCCGCTGTAAAAATTCTTATTCTTGTTCTCACATAAACATGTGAAATATAGCAGAGTGCCCCGGAACCCTTTTTGGCCAAGTGAAAATGTAACTTTGATTTTCCCTGGCCAACAAAATTTTCCAGGGGTGATTTGGGAGTTTGAAGGTTTTCTTGTTTCAAACCGAAAAGCCAAAATCAATCAGGCAAGAAGACGGGAAAATTTAGATGTTCAGGTATTTTTTTGTAGTGACTTTTCAAATGAATTTCACTTTTCCTTTTTTAAAATGTTGTGTGATTAACGTATATCGATAGCTATATGAATTTAGTGTGCTTTTAAATTAAAAAAAAACACCTGTTATGTTTCAAAAAGGGGAAAAATGCACCCCAAAATAGGGGAAAAGGC
>CAOLHI010007972.1:0-11157 GCA_948474755.1 Ctenosaura bakeri
GCCGGCATTTTCCCTACGCCGATGACTTGCTACTGCATTCATATTACTATTTAGTTTTCTTGTCTTTCTACTGTTCCGTGATATTTTCTATATTTTGTGTATCTTTATGTATATATTTTTTTAAAAAAGTGGGGCAGGATGTCGGGAGTCCTCCATGTTTTATTGTTTTAGGATAGCAGTAGACTGAGGAAATAGTGATAGTAGGCTGTTAGCTATTCCCAGGCGCCAACCATTCCTTCTGGCTGGAATTTCAAAGGAACCATTTGGCATGATGACGTTCGTTCTTTTACAACTATCTTAGGAGAAACTGTCTGTTAAAGTGTAAGGTGGGGGGAAAACGTTCCATTCTCAAAGCTTTAACGTCTGAAGACAGCATCCCTTACTATGTTACAATAAATCTTCTATTAAGTTTGTTGATCCGTGTAAGAGTGAATCTGTTCCTGACAAATACCTTCTTCCAATTATTTTTCTTTCCCATATTTTTTCCCTCTTTCCCCCTCCCTTCCTTCTCTCTACCCTTTTACTTTATATATACATATATCTATCTCTATCCATATACAAACTATAAAGATATATTCTAATCATTAGTCATCAACCCTTCTCCTACTCTGTAAAATTCTCTTTCTTCTTCTTATGTTATATCATGATGTTTCCTTCAGTCCTCCTCAACCTCTGTCCTTTCTTTTATCTCCTGAAATCTCCTTCTCATCTCCTCCAGTTGCTTCTCCCACTGCTCTTTCTTCTGCTCCTCCAACTGCTCCTTCCTCGCAGCTTCTCTCATCTTGCTGCATCAATTTCAAATTTCTCAAAAGTTGCAATCCTTGTTCAAGAGAATTTATTCTGTAATATTTGCCAGCCCATTGAAATTTCAGAAAAATGGGATATCCCCAACTGTATCTTATTCCAGCTCTCTGTAGAACTATGATACAAGGTTTCATTTCTCTGCTCCAATTTATTGTTTCCTGGCATAAATCATTATAGATTCCCACTGTATTCTCTCCATACTTCAATGGTCCTGGACATTTTCTGATAGCTTTCACCAAATCATCCTTTTTATTGAAATTTGCCACTCTCATAACAATTTCTCTGGGAGTTATTCCTCTTTTCATAGCTATTGTGCGATGAATCCTCTCTATATCCTGTTGTTCCCATATAATCTCAGGAGCAATACTTTTTAGCCATTTTAGAACTTCTTCTTTCAAGGATTTTACAGTTTCATGTGGCAGCTCTACAAACCCACAAATTCTCACATTATTTCATTGATTTTGATCCTGCAACTGTATGATCTGCCTCTCAAGCTGGGAAATCCTGTCATCATGTTCTATTATTTTTGTCTGCTGATCAACTTGGATTTTTTTTATACCATCCACCTTACTGTCCAATTCATTTATTTCATTTGAAATATTTTTATACATCTCATTCATTTCTCCTCTTATATTAGAAGTTAATATAGTTACAAGAGCTTGGTTAGACTCTGTTATAAGTTTCTGTATAAAAGCTTTCATTTCTTCATTAGATCCATTCAGTTTCTGTTTCATCGCCATTTTTGTTTCTTCTTCATCTCCGTTAGAGTTTAAGTTTATATTTTCAAAATCTCTAACTAGACGATTAAATGTTTTATCTGTTGCTTTTAGTCATTTCCAAGTGGGTTGTTTATAAACTTTTTTCCCCTTTTGCTTATATGACATAAGTGGCTCTGGCAACGAAACCGAAAATAGCTTTACTCCCGTTCGATCACAACAACTATTTCCAATTTAGATAAAGTCTTTTATATTTCTCCAGTTGGAGAAGAATCAAAACTATCCGGTATCTTATCTTACATTCCTTCCCACATTATTCCTTAATTACTCACAGTCTTTTTTTCATTTAGAAGGGATTCTTCGGGGTTTTTATTATTCTCTGCTCCGGGAGAAGAAATATCAGCCTGCTTCTGCCATTGCATCTGGCTCCGGTAATAAAGACATTTTAAAAGCATTTATTCTTCCCAGAAAGGATAGATTCATTTTATTCCATTTCTCTATATCACTTCTTATATCTTTCCATGTCTTTTGGTAATTGTTACCAAATAATTCTTGATTCTTCTTTGTTATAAAAATTCCCAAGTATTTTGTTTTGTTAGTTAACTGACATCCTGACATTTTCCCCAGCACAGCTTGTTCTTTTTTTGACATATTTAGTGCCATTACCATTGTCTTTTCCTTGTTAATCTTATATCCTGCTACCTGTCCAAAACCTTGCAAAATTTCCAGCAACTTTTGGATTGAGTCTTTCGGGTCTTCTAAGAAGATTATAATATCGTCTGTAAAGGCTCTTAATTTCAGTTCCTTTTTTTTTTTTTTAATTTTCAAGCTGTTGCAGAAAAACTGAGACGCAGAGACCTCAGGAGCAGGAAAAAGAGTATTTTTATTATGCACGGGCTTTTGGTGGGATTTCTCCCTAAGCAACCCAAAAGCCCCGATCAAAGGTTACATACATTCTTATAGGTTCGGTTCACAAAAGCCTCTCCCCTTTGACACTTTGACACAACCCCTTGTCACTCAGGCACAACCCCCGCCAAACTTGCAATTCAGCAAACTTGCGATTCAGCACAAGCTTGCAGTTCAGCACGACCTCAGTCTCCTTATCAGAACCCTTGTTGACACTTCAGGAAGTACCACTCTGTACTTTGTGACCTCCTTTGTTAATTAACAAAAACATCCTCCGCTTCAAGTAACCTTGACAAGCTCAGCAGAGTGTTGACCCTTCATCTACACACTTCCCCCCCGACTCCCCTCTCTGCTCATTCTATCAGTTATAATGGAATATTATATTACTAATTAACATAGAAAATTTCTAATAACACAGGCACAGCTACTACAAAGCCTTTTATCTGTGAGTCTTCATTTATTATATTTAATAATACTTCCAAAACTGCAATAAATATTAATGGTGACAGCGGGCATCCTTTTCTTACCCCTTTATGTATAGGAAAGCTTGTTGACATGTCTCCATTTAATAGTAATCTTGCAGATTGATCTTGGTAAATCATCTCTATCCATTTGCAGAAATCTTCTCCAAGAGCCATTTAGCTCTTTAAAAGTAAAGAAGCTGTATTTTGAACCATTTTAAAATCCCAATCTTTAAAGACAGACCCACATTTAGCACCTTATAGCAGTGTAGTCTGCAAGTGGATGAACCAATGTGGCCCCAGGAAAGGGCACAACCAGCACACAAACAAAACAGGTGAAGGGGGCACGTGGATACTCCTGCCACTTGCCCACCAAGGAATAGGGAGCAGGCAACCTGATTTTTTCGGGGATTATCCCATACAAAACAATCTGTACACTCTCTAGAACACAGACCTACCATTTCACCTTGATAATGTTTGATTTGGTTTACCCTCATCCAGTCCAAAATGTATGTCAGTCATGGTTTAGGAGTAGTAGTAGTTGTTGTGTGCCTTCAAGTCATTTCTGATTTAAGGATACCTTATCATGGGGTTTTCTGGGACTGAGAGTATGTTATGTACCCAAGGTCATCCGGTGGGTTTCCATGGCTGAGCTGGGAATTGAACACTGGTCTCTGGGGCCATAGTCCAATTCTCAAACCATTATATCACACTTATACCAACTGGAAAAATTAAGAATGATCAGTTCTAGGGACTGAGAATTCCATCCTCTTCCAATGAAACCCAAGGGAACTGGCCCCGATTTTCACCTCTACCCCCTAAATTCCCCCGAAAGTAATCATAACTAGTTTTTGAGGGTTTCTGCATTCCCCTTGAGCCAGATTGCAGGAGATTTTCCACCATATAGAAGGTGATGCACTAGATGGCAGTGCTCAGAGGCAATGGTTTTGTCACTATAATCACATATTATCTTGTGTGCAGTCTTTCCTACCTGCAGTCTAGCTATCATCTACCTGTTTTATTGCTTACAAATTCATGGAAAACCATGGAGATATTTTGGATCCTTAACACAGACAACAGCATCTAGGAGTAATAGTATCAACAATCCAGAGATGGGAAATGTGAAATTTTATGGACAACAGCTCCTAGAATCCCACAGTCGGTGTGGCAGTGGCCATGATGACTGTGGGATTCTGGGAGTTATAGTCGTCCTGTTCGCAACAATTCAGGGGAACATCTTGTTCCAGAAATTAGTCATGGTACTGATAATCCCAACTGATATAATAGCAGGGAAAGTCTCAGGAGACACAATCAACCAGATGTAACTTCAAGGAAGCTTGAAATTGTCATAAGTCTAAACCTTCCTGGGGATTTATTTCAACTTGTCAAAGAAAATGTGTAAGGTCCCACTATGGAATATGTTCCAATTTCTCTGAACAATCAAGCATTCATTATGCCACATTAATTGGGTCAGATATAATCTGGACAATCCTGTGGTTGTCATGAAAGCCAGGACATTTCAGGCCATACAAGACTAGGTATACTTAGCATGGAGGCTAAAGGGCCCCTTTAAAAAGTTTGAGGCCTTCCAACTCCAGTTCAGTCTACAAGCTGAGGCAGAAAGATTATTAGGCAACAAGGTACATTACCAAAACTCATAGGCTTTCTTGCAAGCCCATTTTTGGAAATAAACACTTCAGAAGACTGATGAGCGGGTATTGGAATAACAAGATACAACCGTGATCCTACTTCCTCACTAAAAAAGTCTGTTCTGTTACTACACAGAATACCCCCAATAGGTGCAATCAGGAGAATTGACACATCCCTCCAACTTAACCCCTTTTTGCATGGCGTTTTTAAAGCGTATTAGGCACACTCCCTCCCCCCTTCACGAGCCACCATGCTGCATGACGTTCTGGCGAACCAGGTGCTATCACGGCCATGGATAGTGCTGATAGCGCATTTTCTTATTTTCTCCTGAAAGACGAAAAGAACCTCCCTTTCACGCATCAGTCGCACAACCAGAGGGCCTGCAGAGCTGTCGTTCGGTGTGCTTCCGGGAAGGACCTGGGAGTGGGTGGGGTGTGGGCAGTTCCTGCTGCCTGTCCCTCATGCAGCAACTCCCAGGGGACGCCCCATCCAGCAGCAGGCCGACCACTGCCCCCATCACAGCAGGGAACACTGCATGACACATCGCCATGAGAGGCCACCCCGGGGCTGCGTCGCCACTCACACTCGAGACAACAGCAGCCCCTGGGATCCGGCTGACTGTGGTGTTTTTTTTTAAACCCGGCGCTATCGTTAGCACGTTAGCATGTTACCAACATAGTATGAAGCGGCCTGTTGGCAGGATTTATCATGCTAACGTTAGCACGATAGTCAACGAAACAATAAAAAAAAAGAAAAACACATCAACCAATCAGGGGTGGTGGGGCGGGAACAGGGTGGAACCTGGGCATGGCCCAGGACACCAACATGCGGACAAGGCACCAGGTGGGGACTGGTGCCCTCTCGCAAATGCCCTACCATGTGCGGAGTGCAAGGGGCTCTCTACTGGGCCTCTTGTGATATTCACAATATCGTGAGGGCTCTAGTTTGTCACACTATCAAGGTAAGGTGCGAAAAGTGCTCTTATACTGCTATTATTCTACTTTCAGCATCCTGTGGAATTCTGAGGTTTGTAGTTTACTGAGGCCCAAAAGCTCTCTGACTGAGAATTCTAAATGCCCCTCCCTAAACTGCAAACCCCAGGATTCCATAGGAAGCTGAAAGTGGAATAATAACACTATAACAGTGCAGTGAGGAAAGGTTTGTCTTTTAAAACCTACATTAGTTTGGCCACGTGGTTGGCCTTAACAATCCATTCCTCCATCACCAGTGCTTCAGTCCATTCCCAGGTTTGAGCAAATAATATTCTTGCAGCTGTTATCATATAAAGAAGAAGTAGTCCATATTTGCTATCCAGTTCCTTATCCGTAATACCACCTAAAACATTTCTGCTGACATTACAAAATCTACCTTTAAAATATTTTGAATTAACTTAGACCAATAACGTTTTGCTTTCTTACAAGTCTACCACATATGGAAAATCTATAATCATCCTATATATATTTTCTTATAAATTGTTCTACAAAGTAAATTTTATATCTGGCCACATTTTCCCCCCATTCCTGTATTTGTATGTGGTGTCCAAAATTTTGGGCTCACGTTATCATACATTCCTTGATAGGTATACCCTTTGTCTCTAGTTTCAAATGATATTTATACACTTTTTTGATTACATGGTCATCATCTTCACAAAACTCTAGGTAGAATTCATTTTCTTCAACCTCTATGGCAACATCTGTCTTATGGTTAAATCTATATTTAAGTTGCATTTAGGCAAACCAATTAAGACATTTGCCTTCCTTGAGAAGCATTTCCTTTGATTTAAACTCCCAATTATTGAAAATATAAGAGTTCCTCATAATGCAGCCATCTCTCATTTTTAACCCATTCTTTCCTGAAAAAGCTTCCTGCCGGCCCCTCCCAAAACTGCAAACTCCAGGATTCCATAGGATAATGAAAGTGGAATAATGGTGCTATAACAGGCTAGTGTGGAAATGGTCCCAGAGAGGGTCTTATCACACATGGTGTTACCCTGATTTCTGGGGTCCCTTTGGGGACACCTCAATGTGCTCCAAATAATGGGGAATGGGAATTAGCCAGAGCACAAGCTATAGCAATGCAACTTAGCAAGATCTTGAGCCCAATGTTTACGGGGTCAGGCTGAGTCACAAACCAAGCAGAAGTAAATTATAATTGTTTTATTTATTGAAAGACAATTACAGCGCACATACGCATTCACTCACACAGATCTAAAAAGATAAAAGGGAGGAGGTTTGATAGAGGATTTTGAGATGGAATTTTCAGGGGAAATACTACACCTGATCCTGTAGCCTGGGTAGTCAGAAGAAAATCAGTTGGAGTGGAGATTCTCAGCACGTAGAAGCTGAGGGGAAGGCTCGGCAAATGGAGCAGCAGCAAGGCCAGGAGCGATCCGAGCCAGGAGTGATCCGAGCAAAGCCAGGAGCGATCCGAGCGATCCGAGCGATCCGAAGAAGCGCTCAAAATCAGAGGTTCTTATAGAGGAAAATGTGCCTGCAGGGTAGTCCATTCCAGGGGGAAACAATGGGTTTTGGGTTGGAGACAAAGCCTCCGAAAGGTCAGTACTTTGAATGATTGGATTTTGACAGAGTTGTCAATAGCGCAGACAGTATGCAAATGGTGAGTGCTTGACAGTTGGCTATTTTGAAGCGCTTATCTCGTCAAGCTGCCTGTTCAGGGCAGAGAATCTTTTGTATGCTTGATGCATACTTAATGTAATTTCAAATTGTACTTGCCTGGAGGTCTCCTGAAGCTGCATGCCGGCAAATTACCGGCCTGCCTGGATTTATCTTGTATTTCTCAGCTAGTTTGGCAGTGTCCATGTGCGTGCTTGTCCGGGGGCCTCGCAAGCACGTGGAGAGGAACAGTTTGGAATGACCAATCTCCTGATATCAAATTATATTTAGTAAACCCTGGGCTCAGACTGTAGACTACAGTAACAATGGTTCATTGGGGACAGACAGAGAAAGAGAGGAAGTTTGAGGGCAGATGAGATCCCAGAGAATAAATGATTCAGGAAGAGAGTGGATGTGAGTGAACACACACATGCACAAATAAAAAACAAACAAGAAGTTACCATAAATATGCTGACATGCCATCTAACTACCACTGAAGATAGGCATGGACAATGTTGCTAACTTCAACATCAAACTCTTTGAATACTGGTGTCATCTGCCTCTTCCTGCCGTAGCCAACACTCTCAGTACACGTAAAAAAACAGTAAGAGACCTGTTCTTTCAAGAAGAAGCAGGAGCAAGATGGAAAAAGTAAAGAATATAAATGTTAATATAGTCAACACAGAGGAAACTGGTCAAGATACAAGAGCTTAAGCAATGTATTGTACAGCTTATAATGAACTATTTGATCATTTGAAATTCTTGTTTACAAAAAGTGAAATGGCTTATAATGAAAAATCATTAAGAAACATTATTTTTTAACAATGGGATGCAGGGTATTGTTAAAATAATGGGCATAAGTATTTTTTAAAAAATCTTTCTATCAGAGTGATCTATTTTTATCTCAATATTTATCAGTGTGATAGTTATTTTGTTTGCCCTCTCTCTCCCCCATTCACCAGCTTCATTGTTTAGTATGTGTTTCTCCTCTGGGTGGTGCAGGAATACCCTGCTGAAAGAAAAAGGCAATGAAAAGTGAAGCAGCTGCTAAATATGGCACAAAAATGCTCCAAGCAGTGAAAGGGCTAATCAGTTTGATGGAAATCATTTCCTGACAAGCCACGGGTTCCTGTGACAATAATTAAGAATCAGGTTTCTACCAAAGTGTTTTCTAAACAGAAGGGATTGTAAATCAATAGGGAGCAGTTTTATCACAGAATTGGAATTAATTATTCTGTGTCCAACATGCTTTCTTACACTAAATGCTTCCATTAACACTTGATTCCTATGAAGGCTATTAACATATAGTTCACGGCAGCAGCTGATGAATCTATGAATCAGAAGATCTTCAGTTCGAACCTTGCCTCTGTTGTTATTTCATTATTAACAACAGTTAATAATAGCCTCAAATTGATCTCCATTTGCAATATGGGGAGATAATAATACTAAATTAATTGACAGGTTTGTTGTAAGAACTGCAGATAGTTAAATGTTATACACCAGAGGCAAATAATATTTAATGTTTCTTTATTTCAGGCATTCACTAAAGAAGTGAAACTTTTCCTTTGCAAGAAGCCCTTTCACACCACACAGTTATAGCACTATGGCCATTTCCACCCTGCACTGTTATAGTGCTATTATTCTACTTCCAACATCTTGTGGAATTCTGGGGTTTGCAGTTTAGGGAGAGGCAATTAGAAGGCCTCTGTAAACTACAAACCCCAGAATTACTCAGGATGTTGAAAGTGGAATAATAGCACTAACAGTATAGTGCGGAAATGGCCTATGATTCCACTTTAACTGCCATGGTTGCATCCTGTGGAATCCTGAGATTTGGGTGCAGCAGTAGAACCCTCTGGCTGAGAATTCTAAAAAGCCCTCCCTAAACTGCCAATCTCAACAAATCTTCTGCCCCCTCATTTTTTTCCAGCAGCTTTAAAAATGTTCCATTTTCTCTCTCCTCCCACATTCCCATTTCCCTTAGCTTACTTCAGTTGCAGCAAACTGAGTTCAAAGTGGAAAAGATGTTTGCACTCCATTAACTCAGCAGGAGGAAAAGGAGAAGAGGAGGGCAGAATCTTGCCCTTCCTTCTGTAGATTCGGGCAAAGGCAAGCTGCTGCAGTTTCTCTTAGCTTATCTGTTCTTCCTCAGTAACTTTTGCCATCTTGATCACACTCTTATGTTGCTTGGCCACACGTCCCAGTTTTCATCTGTGAAATGTTGGAGGGCTTCTTAATGTTGCTGTTGTGCAATAGGTCTATTTATGATGATATTTATTTTATAATTGCTTCAACACCCTGAAAGGTATATCATTCCACCAAGGAACAGCTGACTAAAAACAGCAGGAATAGTTGTCCAAATGTGAAAACAAATTCTACTATCACTTGAGGGAATGGAGTCACACAAAACCTGGTAGTAAACTCAAATGGAAACAGGAATTTTTGAAGAATTCAAGAAATTAATGAAATAAAATGTAAAGAGACTCATGTGCAAAATAAAAATGCCTATAGCTGCTTGTGAGGAAGGATAGTGATAGGGCCCTGTTGGGCATAAGTTTCCTGCTCTGTAATTGTACTCAGTGTGAGCATGCAAGAGTACAGAAAAGCCCCTGTGCTTTCATTTTCACCCATGCTGGTCCCAAGTGATGCATATAGAAATGGTAAATATAAAGCTTATGTGCCCAAGGTCAAAGTTGAATAGGTCATTTCAGACGGCCTTGAAGATCCACTTAATAGCACATCACTGAATTTAAGCTGATGAACTCAGTTTTCCAGCTTGACTGTATAATGGACTAGGTTTATAGGTGATCATTAAATCATTTAGTAAACATCCAACCATTGTTATGGATTTTGTATCAGATTTCTGTGATTAGAGTTATCAGTGAGGCAATAGGTAGACTTGATAAAGGAGTTGATGGTTGGTGATGTGTTTCCATCTCAGCCTATGACAAGTTGGCTAGGTGACAACCAAAGGACTCAGCCAGAACCCCTCCTTGCCAGGCTTAGGGGGCAAGCTATCCACATGAAAAAGAAGAAGAGACAGAGACAATATTAATGGCTCTTGGACAAGAGGACAATGAGCCCAATCCAATAGTTAGATTAATTTTTTCCACTTGAATACACAAGTATTACAGAGAAGCATTTCCGTTTCAATAATTTCCATGAATCTTAACTGCATCTGACTTTCTCATCCAATCTGTTACTTATGAACTTTACAATGTAATGCCTTTCTTGAGATGTGATTATTGTCTCAAATACATTTATTACAGGTAACTTCCTTCAATTGAGTTTTGTGTCTGCCTTTGCTGTGTCTACTTCTATACAGGGAAATAATTGTTGTTTAAGGCAAATTTCAGAAAGGAAATAATTGTTGTTTAAAAGTATTTCTTGGAAGAAGAGTATAGGGAAAAAATGAGCACTTTAGATATAGAACAGAAGCCACATGTTGGAAATTGACTCAGCATATCCTTTACAATCAATAAGACACAATGGGAAAATAGAAATGTGATCCTAATCGACAACAAATTCAAATGCCAAACCAAGGGGTGAAAGATCATACCAATATAACCAGAGAGGGTCAAGCCATTTCACAGGAGGCAGAATGTTAATGGAAATAGAATGATTAACTATGCAAAACCACAGTTAATGCTATATAATTCTTTATAGTCCTGAATAAATTCTTATTGTTATACCTAGTCCTGTCACAGCGTGCTTATAGAACTTAACTTTGAAATAAACGTCTTGGTGGTGTCATTTTTCTTACAGCTTGCAGTCAGTGCTGCTTCATGAAGATGTAAAATTTGAAAATACAAAGTTTCTACTGAAGAAGCAATCCAAATTGAAATAAAACTGCTGAATGAATTGATTGCCTGGTAGTTTGGCAGCATTTGTAATCTTTTATTTATTGATGTCTGCTTAGACATTTCTACAGCAGTACCATTGACTGTTCCTAATGTTTGTCTTCAGGGATATGGAAACTTGGAAGCTAAATGACCCAAAGGCTGAATA
>CAOLHI010007973.1:0-11605 GCA_948474755.1 Ctenosaura bakeri
TTTCCCAAATTGCCATTCTTCTTTTAGAGGGTAGCATTACCATCTCTTTTCAAAACTTTTTCTAAAAAATATTTTCCAAATTTCTTCAAAATCATTTGTTTTTGCCAAACCTTTCATAAACCTAATTCTACATGTTAGTTTATCATTGATTGCAATTTTCCACACTTCTTTATACCATTTTTATTTGAAATTTTTCATTTGTCTTCCATTTTTTTGCCTTAATCATTAATCTCGCTGCAGTTAACAAATTTGTTATTAATTCTTTCTTTGCCTGAGTACACTCTAGCTTATTATATATGGACAACAACGCTATATTTGGACATACTGGTATTTCTAATCCTATAATCTCTTTTATCTCTTTAAAACCTTTTGCCAAAATTCCTTCATCTTGTTGCAATTCCACCACATATGCATATATGCACCAATCTTCTTGACATCCTCTCCAACACAATCTTGAATATTTCTCATCTATTTGATTTAATTTCACTGGAGTCAAGTACCATTTCCAAACTATTTTATAATAATTCTCTTTTATTCTTATTGATAATTTTTTTTCAATCTTGCCTATTTTTTGAAATTTTTCTCCATTCTTGTAAATCTATAGTTTGTACTGTCTCTTCCTCCCATATTTTTAGATAATCCTCTTCTTGTTCTTTTGCTAATATTTTATATATTTCACTTATACTACCTTTTAATATTTCATTTTTTCTTGCATTTTTCTTTGAATAATAATTTGTTCAAATTTAGTATATTCTTTAAAATCCTTACAGTTCCTTTCAAGACCTTGTCCATTGCTCTAATTTGTATATAATTTAACCAAGATATCTTAGTTTCCTGCAATCTCTCTTTCATTCTTTCTTTATTATCATTATTTTCATCCAATCTTTTAATCTATATATTTTTTGTTTTTTTATTTCTTTCTCTATTATTTCTCTTAAATTTATTGGAAATTTTTCCATCATTACTATCGGAGTTAATATTGATATATTCGGCATCAATTTTCTTTTATTTTTCTTCCATATTTCTATTATATTTTTTATAAAAGGATTTTCTATTCTTTCCATTTCTTTCTTTTGAAAAATTCCTAAAAATATATTTTCTAATTTCATCTCAATATTCTTATCATCTGTCTCTAACCAATCTAAATCACCGTTTCCTGAAACTCCATCTATGATATATCTCAATTGATTTGCATAATAATACCATTTTAAATTTGGAAGTCCGAGGCCACACTTCTTTCCTCTTTGTTCTGATACCAATATTTCTTATTAATCCTCGCTTTCTTATTTCCATTACAAAAATTATTTAATATCTTTTGCCACTCCTTTAACTCTTCCTCTGATACTTTTATTGGTAACATTCTAAACAAAAAGTTAATTTTAGTAAATTTTCATTTTTACCACTGCTATTCTACCAAACCACGATAACTTTATATTTTTATAATCCTCTAATTTCCGTTTAATTTCTAATCTTAATTTCTTAAATTTTTTTCTTAGTCCTTGTAAATTTTTTGTAATATCTATTCCTAAATATTTAATTGATTCTTTTACTTTAATATTTTTTTACTACTTATAAATTTTTGGACTTCTTTAATATAATTAAATAACATTATTTCCAATTTTGGCCCAATTTATTTTCAATCCTGTCTCTTCCCCCCAACTTTGTGTTTTATCTATTCTATCTATCTTTTCAACTGGATCTTTAATTGTCAACAATGTGTCATCTGCAAATAAGCTTATTTTATTTTTCTCCTTAGCTCCAATTCCTTCCAAATTCTCATCATTTCTTATCACATTCGTGAAGTATTCCTATAACTATTGCAAATAAAACTGGAGATAATGGACATCTGTGATGTATTAGTATTGGGGATGTATAAATTGCTCTGAATGTAAGGAGGTGGGGCCCAGACTTTTGAGAGTATTTTACCTGGACATTGTGCACAATAAATCTTTCCCCTAAAACCGTGGGTCTGAAAGCCCTGTTCACAGGTTTTGTATACTTGACTGCTGGAGGAATCCTGACTGCTGCTATGTATCCTTTGTGTTATAAAGGAAATAGGGAAATGGTGCATGCTTCAAATTGCAAGGAATTGAATTTGGCATGAAGGGGGGAATGAAGGAGTTAAATCCAGAGAAGTATTGCATGAGTAGGAAAATAAGTGAATTGGACAGCAGATGTCCCTGCCTTATCTCAGTTTAAAATATGATTGGCCTTGTAATGCTATGCTTAGGTGCCTGGGAAGTAGGGAGTCAGGCATACTCTCTCTGCCTCTGCTTTGTATTATCTGGTGACTGGGGTCTTGTTTCCTTGTTTTGGGGGTGGTATTAAGCTCCAAATGTAATGGTTTATGGAGACTAGAAATGTGATTGATTGCTGACGTTGTTGACCAAAGGTATAAAAAAAACTAGTGTTTTAATCAATCGGGGCCGGCAGTTTTGGACATTGTATTTCCGCTGCTTGCCCTGCGCAGTAAATAAATGGTTTGGAAAATAAAACTTTCTGTGTATGGAGCAACCTGAAGGTCTTCATCATTTCCTTGCCACCACAGTTCTAGTCAGTTTGGATGAGGACGCATAGTTCGCCTTCATACTAAGCAACAGGCTGTGAAGCTTATATCAGCAAACTGATTATAATTTTTGATAAGTTGATTCCTGTGGATTCCAGTTTTTTGATAGACAAAAGGGTTGTTTCCTGACTGGAACTCTGGGATCAGAGTTCAATCCCTTCATCTCTCTCTTACAAAACTTAAAAGGGCTAACCTTTAATGAAGCTTTGTCTAACTACGAGAGGAATGGCCTCCCCTTTTGATCATACACCGAGACCAAGTGGATCAAATTACCTGGCCACTAACAAGGGCAGTCCCAAAGCCCCCCTGAGGGGAGCAGTCAGAGCTCAGTTGTTTTAATTGCAACAAAAAGGGTCACATTGCAATAAATCTTACCCTCCCCAAAAGGACCTCAGCCAATGATAGCTCTCCAACTAAGAAATTTACAAGACAAAGGCAGCATGTAGGTGACCCATGCAAACAGTCTTACAGAGGAAAGTAACTTCAAATGGACAGACTCTGGCAGTTAATGACCATAAGCAGCAAAAAATAATGGTTGGATTATATGTTCTGGCAGTACCAATCACAGCACATTTTCTGATGCTTATTTTGATAAAATGGATCCAGATGGAACAGGAAAAATTCAAGCTGCAAATGGTGAATCGATGCAGATCCTGGGATCAGGAAGCTGCACTTTAAACTGTCTATTGCCTAATTAAGGTTGCCCAGAATGTAGCAAGTGATGTCTTGTTTGTTCCTGAATTACACTGCAACATGTCTAGTGTGTCTGCTTTAGATAAGAAAAGGATTTGAAATACTTTTCAAACAAGGGAAATGCACAGTTACCACAGATAATGTCCTTTTTGCAGAAGCATTTCAAAATAATGGTGTCTATGAGTTACATCTTTGAGCTCAACAAGCTAATGTTGCTAGAGCACAGATGAAATGAGGACAGCCTTGACCTATGGCACAGACGTGCCAGGGATAGGTAAAGAAGGCCAAATTATTGATATCTAATATCCCTCAAGTCTGGGCTAGTAACTGCAGTAACAGTAGAAGGCTTGGGAAACCACTGAAGCCCTCTGAGGAGTGGCTGAGGGAGCTGGAGAAGAGGAGGGTAAGAGTGGACATGTTGTTTAAATATTTGAAAGGATATCATGTCGAGAGACTAGGACACTGTGGAGCAATGGCTTCTAACTTCAGGGAAAGAGATTCTGTTACCCACGGTTCTGTCATGTCTGGTGATAGCACTAGATATCTCTTGATATCAAACTTATTTGGCCTTCACTTGACCTTTCTCTGCCACCCTGCTCCACGTGTTTGCAAGGGCCACTGGACAAGCACGTACACAGGCACAGCCAGTAATGGTTGGACATTCCAATCCCCACTTAGGCAGGCAGATTAACGCCACTCCGTTGCTTCAGGGACCACTTCTTGCAGACACACCTTGCTTAAGCGCAACTACACAAAGACGCTTGGCCAAGAGCCGCACTTTCTTTATGCTGAGCCATCAGCATACTGGCTATACTATTGTCATCCAGCACTAAGCTCATCATGTAAAACCTGACCTTTTCCAATGCTTTTGCCCGCTCCAAATTTCCTTTATTCTCACCGAGCATGGCATGGCTGTAGGCCCAATCCACCCTATAACCCCCCCCCAAATTCCAAGCCCTCTTCGGAACACTCTGGACTGTTATCCTGCCTTGCTGTCGATTTGTCCAGTGAGTCGTCCCCTAAGCGAACCGCGCTGAACTTTCTTCCCTGAAACTCCCCGTTTTCTCCAGGACTATGAGAAAAGGTGTCGTATCACCCATTCCCCCTGAAAACTCTTACTTCTAATTTCTAGTTAGCTGTGTGCTTGTTGTGTCTTTTCTGTTGTTTGTCCTTTAATAAAACTATTGTTTTTACTATTTTAAAACCTTGTCTAACTGCTCTTCTGACCTGATGCTGAAGACATAGGGTTAAAGATCCCAGCTAAAGTTACTCTGCCTCTCATTAGCTTAAGAGAGTGCTCGAGTTAATTTCCCTATCTTGTGTTTTTGCTTGGTTAATTTGGGACCCTCCCGGGACCCCCAACATACAGGGTAACAATTCCATCTAAACATTAGAAGAACTTCCTGACTTTAAGAGCAGTTTGACAGTGGGAATATCACTGGGAGTATGATGGAGTTTCCTTCCTTTTAATGAAAGGTTGGGTGGCTGTCTGTTGGGAGTGCTTTGATTGTATCTTCCTCCATGGCATAAGGAGATTGGACTGGATGACCCCTGTGGTTTCTTTTAAAAAAAAACTTTTACATAGTGCAAATTTTTAAAATAATACTCTTATGTTAAATCCCATAAGCTGCTTAGGATCCCTTGGCAGGAATATAAATTGAACATACATAAAATGAAGGCCTGTTTCTTTCTCCTTATGTCCCCTATATTCCCATATATTCTTTCCCCCCTAAATTAAATGCTCTCTCATTCTTCCAGTCTCCTAACTGATCCTGTGCTTAATGGCTTCCCTACATCTCTCTCTCTCCCGCCTCTTCCTCCATTCCACCCCACGTGCCTCATCATCGTCTCATCAATTCTTCATGGCCCTGCAACATTTAATAGCTTTCCAGGGCCTATTTAATATGCCAGGAGAGCATTAAGTGGTGCCTAATCAACACATTTTAGGCCGGGCTGAACACCATCCTGGGTTGGAGTGTTGTTGTAGGGGGGAAAAAAAATCCTCTGGAATCACCAGAAATTAAGGCCTCCCTGCTAGAAAATCAGTTTATAACCAGGTGGAGGCCTCCCTGAGTGTTGATGGAGTTTTATGCTCTTTTAACTCCAGCAGCCCAGGTGATGCTCTTCAATTAAGCAGATGCTGTGGATAATGGATCCTTCAGTCAGATAGAGCCAGACACAAAAGAGACCCCCAAGAAATGGAGTTTCCCCTCCCCGACTTTTCTTTTTTCTTTGTTGCAAAATAGCATTGCCAAGTTTTTGGAAACAGCAACAAAGGGTCATTGAAATTCATGAGCTGTTTAACAACTAACCCTAACTAAACCCAAAAAGAAGGTTCCTGCATCTATAAATCTATCAGTAATCTTCATATATTAAAAAAAAATGCATTTAGTATTTATTGCTTATTGTGTACAACATAAGTTAAGTTAGATTTAGTATAGTATGTTTTGTGTGGCTAAGTTTAATTTTTATAATTTATTGTTTTTTAATTTTCTGTTACACATTTTTTGTATTCCATATTATGTGCTCTTTCCTTTCTTTTTTTATATAGTGTTTCTTTTTGTTCTGTCTACGTTATGTTTTTATTTTAATAAGAAGTAATTAAAAGAAAGAAATTCATGTTATGTCTATGTTTATGTTATACTTTTATTTTAATAAAAAGTAATTTTAAAAAAAGAAATTCATGACCTGCTTGTTTAAAAATAAAGGCAGTGGTTATGACCACTTAAACACCAAAGGAAAATATTGATTTCTATTCACTTAGCTATGTAAAAACTGACATATTATTCATGTCCAGAAAATATATGATACACATATTTCTATCTTTTTGAAAGGTCCATAGCCAAAAATACAGGGAATTTCTTGGTATCTAATTCTGTCTGTATGAAAGGAAAAACTTTCTGGGTCTCAAATACGAGATATTCCTTATAATAAAGGAACACTTGGAAACTCTATTTGCAAACAGAAACATGAAATAAAACCAGACTCATGCTTAAAAAAAAAGAAATACTTATCTCCTTTGTCAGAATTTCCCCCAAATATTTTGGGAAAATGGTGAGAAATTTTGGAAAACAGGTGTTCATCTTCTCCCATGAAAATTTTCCTTCAGTTTTTCTAGCAGTTTTTCTTGCAAAGATTTTGAAAATTGTTCATACTACTCCTTCTATTTCTAATTTCTATTTCTAATATTCTTCTAATAGTTCTCCTTCTATTTGCTGCTTCTGTGTTCCCAGGGTCACTTGGCCTGCCACAGAAACACAGAACTGTAAAATTAAAAGGGTCTCCTAGAGAATGACCTCTAGGAGACCCTTTTAATTTTACAGTTCTGTGTCCAGCCCTATGGCCAACTATGTCTATGTTCAAATTTCTACCATTTCAGTCAGGCATTAAGAAATCTGGTTGAAGCAGGTGAAGAAAACGGTAAAAAGCAAAGTGATCCCAATGGGAGCACAGCAATGAGAAGAGGAGTTTTAGGGATGAAAAAATTCCTCTTTCTCTCTTTGGAAAATGAAGGGAAATTTCATTTGGGACAAGACAATATTTCAGCCTTCATTAATGGAGCTCCCCCGCCCCGCCATATTCTGCACTGTTCAGGTCTCATCTGGAGTCCTACATCAGTTCTTGGCATTTTAAGAAGAATATAGAAAAGTTGGAACAGGTTCAGAGAAGGGCAACAATGATAAGAGAAATGGAGAATCTAAGGGGAGAGGCAAAGGATGTGAAGAATGCTTGGTAGTCCATATGAAAAGAACCTTGGGGTTACCGTTGACTATAAATTGAACACCAGCCAGGGATGAGCTGCAGCAGAAAAGGCAAATATCATTGTCTCATTATATTCTCTGTTGCTCAGGCCTCATTTGGAGTCTTATATTCAGTTCTGCACACTTCATTTAAGAAAAGTTGAGAAAAGTTCAGAAGCAGGTTCAGAAAGGCAACCAAGATGATGAGAGGAATGGAGACCAAAACCTGTGAGGAGACATATAGGACCAGGGGGAATACTTGACTTAGCAGTAGTGTTACCCTGATTTCTGGGGTCCCAGGAGGGACACCTCAATGTGCTCACAATGGGGAATTAGCAAGAGCACTGCTAGCAATACGAGAGGCAGGGCAATGGAGCGAGATCTTTTACCCAATGTCTACGGGGTCAGGCCAAGTCAAGGAGCAAACGGAAGTAAATAATAATTGTAGTTTTTATTGATATACAGTCAAACACGTGTATGCAACACACTCACACAGACCTATTGAAAGAAAGGTAGGAGTTCGATAGGGGGTTGTTTTAGAGGGGTTTTAGCATGGGAAATACTACACCTGTCCTAAAGCCTGGGTAGTCTGAAGAAAAAGGTCTGTAGCAGAGGAGATTCTCAGCACAAGGAGCTGAGGGGAAGGCTCGTCGGACGAAGCAACAGCAAGGCTGGATGGAAGCCAGAAGCGATCCGAGGAAGCGCTCAAAGTCAGCGGTTCTTATAGGGGAAAATGTGCCCATAGGCTAGTCCATTCCCGGGGACAACAATGGGTTTCGGGCTGGAGACAAAGCCTCCAAAAGGTCAGTATTTTGCATGATTGAATTATGACAGAGTTGTCAATAGAGTAGCCAGTATGCATACGTGGAGTGCTTGACAGTTGAGTATTCGGCTCGTCAAGCTGCCTGCTCGGGGCAGGGAGTCCTTTGTAAGTGGCGTGCATGCATAATGGATCTTAAAGAGGTAACTTGCCTGGAGGTCTCCTGAAGCGGCAGTCTGGCTATTTCTAGCCTGCCTGTATTTGTTTGGAATGTTTCAGCTATGGTCGGCCGTGCCTGTGTACGTGCTTATTCAGGGGCCTCGCAAGCACGTGGAGAGGAGTGGGTGAAGAAGGCCAAATTATTGATATCAAATGATATCTGATATCCCACGAGTCTGGCCTAGAAACTACAGTAACAGGATCACCACATCTTTGGGCCACGAAAGATCCACCGTGCATTGCTTTGAGTGTGTGCTCCTGCATGGCAGAAGGGGGTTGGACTCAATGGCTGTTGTGATCTCTTCCAACTCTCTAAAATTCTATAGTTGACAAATTCTATGGTTGACAACTGATTGAGTTGTCACAAAGTGTAATGCACAATTATTGACTGATTGATTGACTGGTTATATTTAATAATAGGACTCACAACGGTTTGCAATGTATTGAAAAACAATGCAATTAGAAAACTATCCACAAACTTCAGTAAAAGTATAAAGTTATTTAAAAGACATTTGTCACAATTTATAAAGTTAAAAACATAAAAATTCATTAACAGACTATATACATTAAAAAAGCACATCATTAAAAGCCCACCCATTCAGTTTCTAAAACAGTCTGATGCTATAAGAATGGTTTAAACTGCTGATGGAAGGAGAGCACAGACAGGGCTCTCCTGGAATCTTTAGGGAGAGAGTTTCAAAGTCTGGGAGCAACAACCAAGAGAGCCCTGTCTCCCTTGTTCACAACAAATGAGAAGATGGTGGGATGGATAGAAGGGCCCCACCAGACAATCTTAAGAGCTCTAATGGGCTCATAAAGGTAGACATGGTGCTTCAGATAACCTGGACCCAAACCATATAAGGGCTTTATAGGTCAAAACCAGCACCCTGAATTGTGCTTGGTGCCCCAGGACTCTGGTGCAAACACAGCCATGATCCTCCCCAACTGCCAAGACACACAGACATGAAGAGGACCATACCTACTGCAGCCCAGCATAGATTAGAAAGGGAGAGTCCGTGAGACTCATGAGACACATGTTACCCTGTTTACTGGGGGTCCCGGGAGGGAAACCTAAATAGCCTTACAATTACAAAAGATGGAGAAATTAGTCAAGAGATTGGCACTACGAGAGGCAGGGTAACGCAGCAGGATCTTGTAACCCAATGTTTAGGGGGTCAGGCCAAGTCAAGAAGCAAACCGGGTTGGAAATAATGAATGATCTTTATTAAATACAGGCACACAATGTAAGCAGTACACGCACACAGATAACTAAGGAAAATAAAGGTGTGAGTTTGATAGCGGGATTTTCAGAGGGATAGTTGATTCGGGTGATACGAAACCTGTTCCTGAAGCCCGGAAAGAAGATAGAGAGTGATGCTGGGGATCAATGTGGCTCAGCACATGGAGCTGAGGGGAAGCTTGCCAAGCAAAGTGGCAGCAAGGTGGTCTGGAACTCGGGAGTGATCTGAGGATGGTCTCGGAATCAGGGGTTTTTATAGGGAGAAATGTGACTGCAGGCTATGTCTTACCTGGGGAAAACAATGCTTTTTGGGCGCGGGACAAAGCTTTGGAAAGGTCAGAATTTAGCATGATTGAGTTAAGTCCGAATCGACAAAGAGTTAGCCAGTATGCAAACGCAGAGTGCTTGGCATTTGAGTATTCAGCTTGCCAAGGTGCCTGCTCGGGGCAGGGAGTCCTTTGTGAACAGCGTGCATGCACAATGAGGGTGTTTGCAGAGAAGTCTGCTAAAGCGAGGGTCTGGCTATTTCTGGCCTGCCTGGGTGGAGAATGGCATGTCCAGCAATTAGTGGCTGAGGCCAGTTCTGTGCTTGTCCGAGGCCCTCACAAACAGGTGGAGAGGGGTGGTGGAAGAGAGCCAAATTATTGATATCAAAGTGATATCTGGGGGTATCTCCAAGTAGGCCTAAACTGCAGTAACACACATTTATTTAGGCATTTATATACAGCATTAGTTAGACAAACAGCTGAAGAAGGCTGTTGCCCTATAAATACCAGAGATAGGGTGGAGCGAAGTCCATTGCAGACAACTGGCATTTCTGGTGGATCAGGAACACGAGCCAAGGATACAAAAGAAGTTCTTCTTTTGTATCCTTGGCTCGTGTTCCTGAAAATCCTTGACCCTCGCTTCGTGTGCTGACTCTGCTGCTTGATACTCCCTTGAACAGACACTCTGGATTTATTGCTGATCTGGACTGCTGAAACAAGGAGGGTAGATGGTTGATAAGCTTTTGTAAACGTTGGTTGTGGATGTTACAGTAGATTCTATTGGAGGTCTGTGCACCTTGGTCAGTGGAGCTGTTGCAACACGGGAGCTGCATGCACCCTGTAGGCAGGCCCAGTGAACGCAATCTGGCTGTGCAACTTCTGCCTGTGTAAGTTCCATAACCTCTATGCCAAATACCATCATGCCCCCATTCCAGAACCCAGACAGGACCCTTCCCAACCGCCACAACACATATAAAAACCTGTAACCTCTCTGAATGTTTCAGTTTCAGCAACTTTGGGTGAAGTGTGCTGTGTTGCTTGCTTTGCTACAAATGAACACTGATGTTTAACTCTGAGTGGAATTTGTGGATTGCAAGTTAGCCGGGGCATGACAATCCTTCAGCGTGCATTTTGGCCTTGTGCCCTGTACTTTATATTGTAATTATGCATTTCAGTTGCGTATTCCATGGTTGTGCATTCTATAATTTCCATGGAGATCATATATTGTGTTTACATATTCTTTAAATTTGCATTTTGGGTGCACATCCTATACCTTGTTTTGTGGTGTATTATGCATTGTGCAAAGGCACCCAGCAATGGCCATCTGTTTCATGACATTGCTATTCTGCACTGGGGTTGCATAGTGCTGCTAGTGTTACCCTAAGAGCAGGGGGACATTGGGGTCCACCCACAATGCCAGCATCTCTTTAGAATTTGGGAATTAAGCTCAAGGGAGGTCCAAGAGAGGAAGGTAACAGCAAGATCTTTTCCGCTACAGTTCAAATTGTAGAGAGGACTCAGTTAAAAATAAACTATTTTATTTGCATTGACAAACACATGAGAAACTAGACACTCTTTAAGAAGCATACAAGGCTATTGGAAAATGAGTTGAAAAAGGTTGGACAGGGAGAGACTGGGTGGAAAGGGTGATAGTTACTGTCCAAAGAAGGGGTCACAGCAGAGGGACTTAAGACGGATGAATAGCAGTCTGGGGCACTTCTTACTTCTTACTACATACTACAATTGGCTGGGGTCAAAGCTAGGGTTTTTATACCCTATTTCACACCCTGAAGGGAGTGCATTGACAAAGCCATCATACTCTCCCACGGGACTCACAGTGACAAAACATTGGTGGAAGTCATGATGGTCTCATAAGGTTAGGTCAGGTAGGGTGTATTGGGAAGATCTCTGTAGGGTAAGGTTGAGGGATGGTTTCTGATTGCTCACCAATCTGTGCAGTTAGTCTTTCACTGTATTCAAAAATGCCAAGAGCCTAAAGTGATGAAGGGATTGGCATAAACCCATCAGTGTTGGGGTTTCCTGTGTAATCCTATCTGAACCTCCATGATCCAGACTCTTCTCCAGCCAGCATCACCCTGAACACATTCCCAGCCAGATGCC
>CAOLHI010007975.1:0-11407 GCA_948474755.1 Ctenosaura bakeri
GCAGCAGAGCAGAGAGGGTGACATTGCCCTATCAATCAGCTTTGGCAGCCCGCCCCAGGCCGGATCGGTCCGCCGCCAGGAGACAAGTGCAGGGAGCACTCCCTGCCACCTTCTCACCCTGGCCAGGGCAGGATTTGAGAGATTTGATTCCCCTATTTTGGCAGGGGGATTCAGATCCCCAAATCTTGAATCTTTGCCCAGGATTCAAGGATTTGGCTGGCCCATCCCTAATACTGAGCAATGTAATTGGCTAGCTCCAAGCAGACTTTCCCACCTTCTCATTTGACTATACTATTTTATTGTAACTGAGAAGATTAGATTTTATGGCCAGATTCTGTTGGGGAGTTACAAGTGAATAAGCACTATAGTTATGGTGTTATGTAGTTACTTCTGTTCCAATCCCCTCAACTCCCCACTCCCCAGGCAGCAGTTCTTGCAATCAATGGACGTCTGTTCTCCTGCCAATTGGGAATCAGCTGACTGATAGCCCCCTCCCTCCCATGAACAATCTCACAGTGTGGCAGGCAGAAGCAGCACCCCATCACAATTTCTCTTCATGCCAGAAATCACTTCGACCCGCAACTGGCTGTTAGAATCATAGAATCATAGAAATGTAGAGTTGGAAGAGACCCCAGGGGTCATCCAGTCCAACCCCCTGCCATGCAGAAACACCCTCAAAGCACTCCTGACAGATGGCCATCCAGCCTCCACTTAAAAACCTTCAAGGAAGGAGTCTCCACTACACTTTGAGGCAGCATATTCCACTGCTGGACAGCCCTTACTGTCAGGAAGTTCTTCCTGAGGTTCAGGTGGAATCTCCTTTCCTGCAGCTTAAATCCATTGCTAACTGAGAAATAGAAATAGAAATGGAGAGTTTCGGGGGAGTGGGTAATATGGCACCTTTTCACGTAGTCCTGGAGAGAAGCGAAGATTACAGGGGAGGAAACAGCATGTTTCACTGAGGGGAACTCTTCAGACAAATCGACAGCAAGGCGGTATGGAAGTCCAGAGCGATCCGAGGAAGGCTCGGAATCGGGGACCTTTTATAGGGTGGATTGTGCCTACAGGCCATGCCACGCTCATTGAGAACACAGGAAATTTAGAGCTGGACAAAGGTATTGGAAAGGTCAAGATTTACATGATGGGCTTAGCGCTTGATGACAATAGTATGGCCAGTATGTAAATGGCTCAACATAAAGGACTTGCTCGGCCCTCCGCCAGGCGTCTTTGGGTAAAGTCGTGCTGAGCAAAGCAGGTTTGCAATAAGATGGTCCCTGAAGCATCAAAGAGGCATTAAGTTACTTGTCTAAATGAGGTTTGGAATGTGCAACCATTAACAACCACACCTGTGACGTGCTTGTCCAATGGCCCTTTGCAAACACGTGGAGCAGGGTGACAGAGAAAGGTCAAGTAAAGGCCAAATTATTTGATATCAAGATATATCTAGTGCTTTCACCAGACATAACATAACAGAGATAGCAATCCCCCCCCCAAAAAATGGGTGGTGTTGGGACAATATCACACATTTTTCCAATTAAACATTTAAACTAAATTTAGAGCCGAATAGAGGTCTACTGTTCCGGGGTCGTATCACTCCAAGGCTGAACGGATTTGCAACATTACTAACTAGTAAAAACAGTCCCTATCTGACCAAAATCCTAAACCTAACTATACACATCCAGACAAACATAAAATTAACAGTGGCTGATGGCAAATAGCAACTTAACAGAAGTGGCAAATGGTAAGCAATGAGACAAGAAGTCCTCCTACCAATGAAGGGACCAAATGGCAATGTAAAATGGAAATAGCGATCAAATACAACGGAGAAGCGGGCAGAAGGAGATGGCCTGGTGGCGAGTGGGCAAAAAGAAATAGTCCGGTGGAGAATGGGCAATGGGAATAATCCAAAATGGTAAACAGTTCTGTATGGTTACTGGAGCAAAAGTTCGAGGTCCGGGAGACGTGAGGTGCAAGCGAGAGTCTCTGCGCACCCCCCCCCCAGGTACAGGAAAAGTTTGGTGACTGGAACAAGCAGCAAATAAGTCCAAGTAGGTCTGGAGCAATGGCAAAGTGTCCAAGTCTGTAGCCAAGCTAGCCAGGGCACGTTAGTTCTTTGCAGAATAGGGCTTGCAGGAGCGGCAAGTGGAATAGTCCAAACAGCAGGAACTGGTAGTCCATGGAAAAATGGCAAGCAGTTTGTAAAGTCCATTGGGGAGTGGCTGGAATTGGAACGGCAACAGGAACAAGAAGTCGTCTCGGGCTGGTCCCACGACTGGGATGGTGGTTTTTCGGCACACACACACACCCGTGGCACCCAGGAGGTGTGGGCGAGTCCGGGGAGTGTCTCGGCTTACTGGAACCGTTGACCTATTACTTATGAAAGGAAGACTGACACAAGTTATATCCAATACGGTTAACAAATGCAAATGGATGACACGGAGCCTGCCGGGAGCTGAGTTTGAGTCATGAAGACCGAGAATGATGGGAGCCTCAGTAGGGGTCTTAACAAAATGCCAGGCAAAGTTAATAACATGGAGGAGACAGAGGTGACTGCCTCAGACCTTGGTCACTGTAAGGTGTACAGCGGTCTGACCACACCTCAGTAAAGGGGGCCTCCACACGAGATGTACCATCTGGGGTGGATCAGGCCTGCAAATCATGCTTGCTCAAGTATTTCACCAGGGAGCTTGTTTAATACAATCCCATATAAGTTGCTCCCCTTTTGGACACTTTGATATAGACTGGGCCCACAAGTCCTGCAATGACTATCATAATGTAATATGAGCGAATTTGCAATGCAACCCTTGCTCGTGCTGAAGTCCCATTTGCAGTGGCAGTGGTACGCACTTGCTCAGTTGGATTCAGTTGGACTCTGGTCCTTAGTTGGACTAGGTTAGGCTCTGGTCTTCGCCTGGCGGTGGGGGCTTCCTAAAATGGTGGAAAGAAGGACTTAACAAAGACAAGCGAGTGTACATTTGCTGGTTGCCAGAGCGGATGCTGGCTCTGTCAGAGATTGTCCCGGATGGCGGGAGTTACATATGCAAATGTTCTATTAACATATGCAGATTGAGGACAATGCACCAGGGTCAGGCGTCTTTGCCAATTGTGTGGATCTCCGGCCCTTATGGGGCGTCGGAGGCACATTCTGAATTTTGAAAACATAAGGCTGAATGGAGTGGAGAGTTGAACGGCGGCTCCGACTGTTCACACCCTAACAGTCTGGGCTTGTAGAGAGAAAGGCGAAGGAGGTTACCGGGAGGCGGGAGATAATCTGGTTGGTGAACCGGAACTCCAGAGTCAGACCTGGTTCCACTGAGAGGAAGACACTCATGTCTCGCCCTTTCGTCCCTAGGAGCACCACTGCACAAGACCATCCCTCAGTGTGAGAGATGACAGGCACTCCAACCTGACTCACATTCCTTCCTCAGGGTGCCCAGGCTGAGTCTGCAGGCCCGATTCACCTCAGAGGTTACAGGGATACCTCGGGTCAGCCAACCCGTTGGTGTCCTGCCAAAAGCGGTTACAAAAACAAACTAAACAACACTTCGATACTAAACCCAAACAAACTAGAAAACTACAGGCGGAACTATTTACAGTCACTGGGAGCTCAGGAGGGGTTGACACTCCACCTCCGCTCCACGCAGACAGGGGTTGTTCAACCATTGTCACACCTCGTAGATTGAGACAAACATCTCAGACAAGTTAATGGCCAGTACTCCCTTGCAATTCAAGGTAGTCTAGCAAGTTAGAGGGCTCACATTGGGTCGTTGGGCACTGGGATCTTCTGTCTCTGGGGTTGCCACAGAGGCGGGATTAACCGGCTGACCCTTCCATTCCTTCAACTTAAGATGGAGGCTGGCATCTAATCCAAGTGCCTCCCAAAGCATCGCATGTGTTGGCAGGATGCTGATCAAGGCAGAACTAAGAACTGTCTTGGCCCCTCTCAAAATCACCAGGGTAAAAACGCATTGGGTGCCACTGACTGTAAAAGCCAACTGGCACCAGAACAACTTTGCAGAGGGGAAGGCAGTAGCCAGGTCTGCCTCCATGTGGCATTTTGAATTCTCCGTTATTGAAATCTCCCAGGCTGGGCTACAGCAAAGGGGAGCATGTGAAGTCAAGTTAAGGGGTGCCAGGGTGAGTGCCATTGCTAACCTGGGCTCTGGCTGGGCCGGAACCTCTGGCTGTTTAAATCCCCAATCCCTTTTGAAATTCCCTGGAAAGATGGCCTGGAGAGGAAGGACTCTCCTGGCCATGGCCTCAAGGAAATCCTAGGGGAAACTGCTGGTTTCTAGCTGGGGGCTCAGAGCAGGGACAATGGAGAGCTTGGAAAGCTTAGGGCTGGCTTCTGCTGGCAGTGTGCTCTCCTCTTTCTGGCTCTCACACTGGCTGGCAATGCTTGGTGCCTTGTCTGGTTCTGTGGGGGCTTCCTCCTGAATCTCAGCCTGGTGCGTCCTTTTTGGTGCTCTGTGTTGCGTGGTAAGGAATGAGTTAAGACTCCTTGCTTTGCAGTTTCAAAGTGTTAGTGAGAAAAATGCTTGTGTAAATATTTTTGCAGGCTTGCCAGGCCAAGTTCCCTTGGGAACGCTTATCTGTGTTTCCTGCTATCTGATCTTACAGATACACACAGCTGTGTTTTTTTCCCTATGTATTCTAGATATGTTGAGACTACGCTTTTTGTATGGTTCTCACACATGTGTTGTTGACTGTTGAATGTAATGATACAAAAGTGATGGTTTGGGAAGATTTCTCTTCACTTCTTCCACATCTCCTTCACTGTTAGTTTGTTTTGTTTTCTATTGCTCTGACCCACAGTCAGAGAGTTTTTTAGTGCCTGCTAATGGCTGTTACTTAGCTGCTTGATTTGTTACCCTCAATAAATTAGTTAAACGCTTCTGATGTCTCAGTGGTGAATTTTTCCTCTCCCGCGCAGCGAAGATGTTCGGGGAAAGTTTTTGCTTCACAAAGGGGCTGGTGGTTCTTGTCTTTTTAACAAATTCCTCACGCAGTTTTATTTTACAATTTTGACAGATTATGGGCCCATCGCCCGCTGCGCTGATATGGCTGTCAGGAGAGGCCACTGTTTTTTGAGGCGAGTTTTTGATTTATGAGGTTCTGCTGGCTGGTTTGTTTTTGTGCTGCTGTTTACAGTGGCTCATGCTGTGCCTGGAGGTTTGCCTCTTGTGAGGTTAAATGGCACAAATTATTTGGCTTGGTCAGCACGAATGGAGCGCTTTTTGCAGCAAGAGGGTATCTGGGGTGCTTTTACTGATCCTTTAGCTCTCCCAGCCAATGCAGCCGAGGCAGCAGCTGTAATGCAACAGGCCATGTCACTTCTCTTCCTGGCTGTGGAAGATGACCAGCTCACGCATATTAGGGACCTCAATATGCCTCAAGAATGCTGGGTAAGACTCAGAGAAATTTTTCTCAGTCAGACAGCTGCTGCTAAGCACGCCTTGTCTTTCAGACTTTATAACACCAAGTTAGCCCTGGGTATGCCGGTCAGACAGCATTTGGCAGAATTATCTGACCTGTTTACATCTCTTTGTGAGAGAGGCAAGTTTTGGATGAAAGTGACAAGGTGTTTTGTATCCTGAACTCCCTGGATGCTTCTTGGGAGCTGGTGGTGTCTTCGCTTCAGTCCATTCCAGAGAGAGATCTGACTGTCTCCCTCGTCTCTGCCAGGCTGTTAGAGGAGGAAGAAAAATGCGCCAGGAATGCAGCGCCTCCTCCACAGACGGCTTCAGCTGCAGAGTCCTGTTCCGGGAAGAAAGTGTCCCCGGCTGCTGAGTCCAAGCAGGAGGGGCTGGTGAGAGCCCATGCTGTGAGAAGAAGTTTCCGCTGCGGGTCTGCTTCTCATCTCAAGCGCGATTGTCCATTCCTGAAGCAAGGGGAGCAAAGTGCCAGAGGTTTCTGGGATCGAGGCAGAGGCAGAGGTCACAGAGGTCGTCTGAGGGTTGCTGTTGCCACGGGCGGTGCTGTTTCCGAAGGCTCCAGAGATGCAGATGACTCCATCTGGCTCCTCGACAGCGGCTGTTCCCAGCATCTGATCAACTCTGAAGATTTGTTTGACTGTTTGACTCCTGCCAGTGTTTCTACTGTAACTCTGGCAGATGGCACCAAAGCCAAAGTCTGTGGTCAAGGTATAGCTTTTGTTCCAGCACTTGACATGTGTCTGAAAGATGTATTGCATGTGCCTTCTCTCGACTTCTGTCTGCTTTCTGTTGGTCAGCTGACAGAGTCTGGGTTTAAGATTGAGTTCTTTGTGAAGCAGAGTAAAATACTCAAAGATGGGAATGTGTGTGCTGTGGCAACTCGAGAGGAGAGGTCGTTCTTCCTTGAGCCACACCACACAGTGTGTAATGTGTTTGGGAATGTTCCAAAGCACAATGAGTGCATCTATCTTCTCCATCGTCGTATGGGGTATGCAAGCTTTCCTGTGTTAAAAAAGTTGGCTGGTTGCTGTAAAGGATGTTCTCTGAAGTCCTGTGGTGTTTTCCTTGACTGTGCTATTTGCAAGCAAGCCAAATCCAAGCAACTTCCAGAGCCCAGGGCCAGTTCCTGTGTTCCAACTGCTCATTTTCAGTTGGTGCACTGTGATATTGTTGGCCCTATGAGTAAACCCTCTCTCGGGGGGGGCAGTTTTTTTGTAATCTTAGTAGATGATTTTAGCAGGTATACTTTCTGCTATCTGTTGAAGCAGAAGTCTGAGGTGTGTCAAGTTCTCAAGAACTGGTGTTCCCTGGTTGAAAGGCAGTTTGGTTTTTCCCTTAAGGCATTGCAAATTGATAGAGGAGCAGAATTCCTGTCGGAGAGCTTGCAACAGTGGTTCAAAAAGAAAGGGATTGTTCACAGAACAACTGTCAGCTGTTCCCCTCATCAAAATGGAGTAGCTGAACGCAATGCAGGGGTCCTTCAAACTCTAATGCACAGTTTGCTTGGTGATGCAGACCTGCCTCTGAGTTTTTGGGATGAGGTAGTTCTGACTGCATGCTACATTCACAACAGGCTCTGGAGTTCAGTGGTTCATGCAACTCCTTATGAGTGTTTGTTTGGTAAACAGCCTTCTATTGCACACATGAAGGTGTTTGGTAGCTTTGCTTGGGTTCACATCCCTAAGAGTCAAAGGAAGAAGGGGGAATCAAAAGCCTAGCGTCTGCGTTTTGTTGGCTATGAGCCTAATTGCAAAGGGTATCGCTTTCACGCTGGTGGCACCTCATGTGTTGTGTCCAGAAATGCCTCTTTTGAGGAACACACAAACTGGTCGTGTGTTCAGGCAGCTTCTGAGGTTCATCTCCCTGTGGCCCATGTGCCTTCCCCTCAGCCTGATCAGTCTTCAGCCTCTGCTCCCAGTTCCTCAGGAGTTAAAACTGAGGAGGGAGAAACGCGGAGGGGGAGAGCTGTGAGGGAAGTTTCAGAGCCACTCACAGGAGAGAGGGGATGCAAATACTCAGTGAAAAGGTCTCGCAGTGCTGAGGAAGGTGACGAGTCCTTGCCGAGTCATCCTATCCCCAGGGGATCTGAAAGAAAAACAAAAGATGTGCCCCCTAAGTGGTTTGCTCCTGAGTCTTCTTTAACAGTTCATGTGTGTTCTGTAAACTGTGAGCCTCAGTGCTTTGCTGATGTTGAAAAAATGCCCAGGCAGCAAGTGGAGCCCTGGTGGGACACTAGGCAAAGTGAAATTGATTCCATTGTCAGCACAATGTGCATTCTCTGTGTGAGATGCCTAAAGGTGTGAAGCCTATTGACTGTAAATGGGTCTACAAGTTGAAGTCCCCTGTAGATGGGCAGGTGAAACACAAAGCGCCTCTCGTGGCGCATGGGTTTTTACAAAGTGGAATTTGTGTTTACACAATGCTCTGGAAGAGTGTGGGTTTAAGCAGAGGGTGGCTGATCCCTGTGTATATGTCTGAGGTAAAGGGGAGAGTTTGGAAATTCTCCTGGCATATGTGGATGATTTGTGTCTATCAGTGGTACACAAAAATAGGTGCAAGTGTTTGAAAGTGAACTGGGCAAGAAGTTTCAGGTCAAGAACCTGGGGCCAGTTCAGAACTTTCTTGGGGTTGAGATACAAAAAGCCAAGGGCGGTTTTCTGCTGTACCAGAAACAAAAAATTGTGAACCTGTTGGAAAAGTGTAACATGTCTGACTGCAAGGCTGTAAAAACGCCTATGTACAGTTGCTGCAAGTGTCTGTTCCTATGCCAGTGCAAACTTTCTGTGATTCTCAAGCCTGGATTCAGATGGCTGTTTCTGACAGAGTGTCCTCAAGAACCAAGCATGTTGACATTAGGTTTCAGAATGTGAAACAATGTATACACAGTAAGAAGGTGTCTCTTACTTATGTAACGTCAGGAGAAAATCTTGCTGATTTGTTTACTAAACCTCTGTCTGCTGTTGTGCATGGTCAAATGGTTAACAGACTGGGACTGATGGATTCTCCAGTCACTGGTGAGTAAAACTGCTACTCAAGCAGTAGGGGAGTGTTGCGTGGTAAGGAATGAGTTAAGACTCCTTGCTTCGCAGTTTCAAAGTGTTAGTGAGAAAAATGCTTGTGTAAATATTTTTGCCGGCTTGCCAGGCCAAGTTCCCTTAGGAATGTTTATCTGTGCTTCCTGCTATCTGGTCTTACAGAGACACACAGCTGTGTTTTTTCCCTATGTATTCCTAGACATGTTGAGACTACGCTTTTTGTATGGTTCTCACACATGTGTTGTTGACTGTTGAATGTAATGGTACAAAAGTGATGGTTTGGGAAGATTTCTCTTCCACGTCTCCTTCACTGTTAGTTTGTTTTGTTTTCTATTGCTCTTACCCGCAGTCAGAGAGTTTTTTAGTGCCTGCTAATGGCTGTTACTTAGCTGCTTGATTTGTTACCTGCAATAAATTAGTTAAACGCTTCTGATGTCTCAGTGGTGAATTTTTCCTCTCCTGCGCAGCAAAGATGTTCGGGGAAAGTTTTTGTTTCACAAAGGGGCTGGTGGTTCTTGTCTTTTTAACAAGTTCCCCACGCAGTTTTATTTTACAATTTTGACTTCTGAAAGCATTGTGGTCTTGGAGGTCGTAGGATTCGCACTTGGGGCTGTGTCGTGAGGAGGGGCAATCTGCTTAGTTCTGGTGTGGTTCGCTGAAGGGAACTCTTCAGACAAACCGACAGCAAGGCGGGATGGAAGTCCAGAGCAATCCGAGGAAGGCTCGGAATCGAGGACCTTTTATAGGGTGGATTGTGCCTACAGGCCATGCCATGCTCAGTGAGAACATAGGAAATTTAGAGCTGGACAAAAGTGTTGGAAAAGATCAAGTTTTACATAATGGGCTTAGCGCTTGATGACAATAGTATGGCCAGTATGTAAATGGCTCAACATAAAGGACTTGCTCGGCCCTCCGCCAGGCATCTTTGGGTAAAGTCATGCTGAGCAAAGCAGGTTCGCAATAAGATGGTCCCTGAAGCATCAAAGAGGCATTAAGTTACTTGTCTAAATGAGGTTTGGAATGTGCAACCATTAACGACCACGCCTGTGACGTGCTTGTCCAGTGGCCCTTTGCAAACACGTGGAGCAGGGTAGCAGAGAAAGGTCAAGTAAAGGCCAAATTATTTGATATCAAGATATATCTAGTGCTCTCACCAGACATAACATAACAGAGGTAACAATGTGCATACATGGATGTAGTTGTAATTATGTTGACGTATGTGTATAGATATCATAATGCATTTTTGTCTCTGGCACAACAACTTACACCTTTTGTTTAGTCCATGTGAGGAGCAGGATATAATAAATGAAAAGCTTCTGAAAATGTTTTCCAACTGAGTGTCTTCCCCCAGTTATTTTACCTTCTTCCATGAGTGAAGAGGGTTCTAACTTTAACCCAGTCTTAGAGAAGGTGGCAGCTCGGGTGGCCTCTCCAACGCTGACTAGACCCCAAAACCACCACCATCTGAGCAGCAGATAAGGGCAGATTGTATGATTACTAATGAGATTTTTGGTTGTTGGCAGCTCTTGAGAAACAATCGATACAGGACCAAACACTGTTGTAGCCACAGAGGGTGGTTTCTACATGGACTAGGCACCCTAAGCGGCTGTTTGGCCTCTTGTTCTGCTTTTCAAAATTCATTGCTCTGTTTACCTGCCTTGTCTACGTAGGTATACAAATTGATATAATTTAACAACATTACTATCTTACAACTCTCAAATCATAGAAACTAAGGAAAGTCACTCTACAAGAGTTGCAGGAGCAAGTTGGTCATCTTAGGGACTTGGGGCTCTCCTACATTGTTTTTGTGAAGCAAGGCTGGGCTTGCACAAACAAACTCCACCATAGACTCAGAAGTACAGCTGATACAAGGGCCAACATGGAGGATTCGGATGAGTTTCTACTATTTTAATGATGCTGTGGGGAACCTTCATACATCAGTTTACTTTACAGAGAAATGGTGCTAGGGTTTGTTTGTTTGTTTGTTTGTTTGTTTGTTTGTTTGTTTGTTTGTTTGTTTTGGTGTCAGGCCTGTGAAATGGGTCTTCGAATTTTTCCAAACGTGGTGACAGTTTGGTTGTAGGCTGCTGAATTCACAATTTGTCAGTCCATTCTTGGTTACAATTGGACCCTGGTCAGTGTAATTAATTTGACCATCTCTAGATCCCCTCATGCCATGTGCTTGGTCCAAACCTTCACAACAGAGGGCTTCAGTTTATTGCCTTGTTCACTGTGGGATGTAGAACGAAGGTAAGCAATTGTTCACAATCAGATGGAGTTGTTTCATCAGTTGGCTATCATGGTTGGGCAGTGTCAAAGCAGTCTTCAGCAAGATTGTGTCCACTTGATGAAGTGAGGCCATGAGGGATGTTGCTAGTGTGGATGTTTCCCACAACAGTTGGAGAAGCTTGCTTCAGATGCAGGCTCCAGTCCTGTTCCAATGCCTACAGATCTGAGGAGCTGTGGAAGATAGAGGTGGTCTAAGCCTTCAATCTCTCAAAAGGCTGGAAAGGAGTTTGTGTTTCTTTGTGGGGATGGGTTGTGACCTGTAGTTCATCAGGACTAGGCTTTTGCTGTGAAAGCTCAGGGGAATGAGGATACCACCTGTAACTTCCAGGTGCACATGGCTCTTGAAGGGTTGACCAGGGAAAGAGGGCAAACTGCTGGTGGGGTTTAGACTCTACAGCTTTTGCAAAGGGTTTAGGCTTTGAATATTGAGTGAGGTGTGTGCATCCTCCTAGGTTTAGAGGACTTTATGACACTCTAACTTTGTTGTTCTTTGTCTTTTCAGTTAGTTCCCAGGTGCTGTTCAGCAAGATGACAGGTGCTGATCTGTGGCCATAGTATGGTTTACCGGTTGGTGCTTCAGGCACAAAGTTAGCAATAGCAGCAACAGCAGTTACATTTCTATGCTGCTTATCAGTGCAAAGCACTCCC
>CAOLHI010007976.1:0-11331 GCA_948474755.1 Ctenosaura bakeri
TGCCACAGCACCCTTTTGGGAAAAACCCGGTTTTAAAGGGAGAGAAGGTATTTGGGCTTTTATTTTAAAGGAAAAACTTCCACATTTTTTCTTAACAGACATTTAAAATTCCAGCTGTTTCTTAGATTTTCTCTGCCAAACAACCCCCACATTTGGGCCTTTTAATTTCCCCTGTTGACACGATATTCACATAGCATTTGAAAAATTTCCCCTTAATTGTATGTTCCCCTTTTTTTAAAAAGGACTTTTTAACCGTCAGTCTTGCATTATATAATTTTTCCTGATATTTTGCCATATTTTTTTTTTGAAAAATAGCAACATTATTAACAACTGAAGAAGTTTTTCAAATGTTTTGACTTTTTTTGGGGGGTTTTAAAAATTTCCCAACCCCCTTCTTTTCCCCCAGATCTTTCTGGCCACAAACCTCACACCCCCCCCCCAGGGGGAGGAGAATGAACCTTCTTCTGTCCTTTTTCTTTTCCCCCGCAGCCCTTTTCTTTCTCCCTCTCCTACAAAAATCCTTCAAGAGTTTCGTTCACCCCCCGTTTCCAGGAATGGGGGGGGGGTTTTTCCCCCCCACAATTCCTATTTTTCTTCCTCCTACAGGCAGAAACTCTCCCCCTCCCCACCCCCCCCCTTTGTCCTCCCCAACCCATTTTTAAACTCCATTCCCTGCCACTCATGGCTGCTCATGCCTTGGGGGATCCCATAATAACCCTCACCCCTTCCCCATGCCCCCCCGGGGCCCCCCAAGGGCCCAACACCCAAAACCCCCCCCATCCGGGTGACCACAAAGATTTTTCTCTCCTTTGAATGCCTCCCCAATGTCTCCCCCAACGGGGGGGAAAGAAAGGGTTTGAAGCAGCGGGAACCCAAAAAGATCCTTTTTTTAGGGGGGGGGGAAAGGGGAACTTTTGCCTCCACACCAGTCCCCCCCCCCCACCAGGCCCTCCAAAGACTCTCTTTTTGGCCCCTAAAGTGGGCTCTTCCTTTCCTTCCCACCCCTTTGGGAAAATATTTGCAGTCCTCCTTTTTCCCTCTGCCCCCCTTTTCTGCAAAAAAGGGGCCTGGAAGCAACAAAATGTGCCTGTGGGATGGGGGAAGGAAAGGGAAAAGGGAAAAGGGTTTTTTTGGGTAAGACCCCGATCTCTTCTTTTCCAAACAGGGGGGAAATCAATATCATCAACTGTGGTATACTTGGAAACAGCTGGGGGAGGTGTGGGGAATCAGAAGCACTGTGTTGCAGTGGTTCCAGTCCCCCCCCTCAGGCAGGTTCAGGGGCAGTGGGGCCCCAACCTTCCTAATGCCACGACCCTTTTTAAAACAGTTTAAAACAAAGTTGGTCCCCCCCCAACCATAAAATTATTTATTATTTACAAGGCCTCCCTCCCCGGCAAAGGCCGCCTCGCCCCGGGGGGGGGCCGGGAAGGGGGGAAAAGGGGGGCCGGGTCTCCCCGGAAAAAAATGCCAAAACCCCCCCCTCAGGCTCTGCTTCTCCTTTTTTGCCCGGGGGCAGTGGGGGAAAAAGGTTTCCAACCCTGTCTGGGGCAGGGGGGAATGCAGTGCCTTTCCCTTTTTCCCCACCCAGCTCCCCCCCCCAGAAAAGCGCTGCCTTGGTCCCCCAAATTTTTGGCAGCCCCCTTTTCCCCCCATGGCGAATGGGGCGGGCCGTGGTGGGGACTTTTCCCGTTCTCCCCCACCATCCCCAAGTTGGCCCGTGCCCCAAATTTTCCCGGGGGGAAAGGGAAGTGATTTCAGTCCCTTCTGAACAGGGGGCAGGAGGACACAAGCCCCGGGGGGTTTCACCTTGGCACAACCACTCCGGGGCCTTTTCCCCGTTACCTTATCGCGGAAGTGGAGGGTGCCGTTCCCCCAAGGGAATTTTTTTGCACGAGGTGTTCTTTTTGTTCTCCTTTGTCCCGCAGCTGGCTTCCGGGTTTGGGGCCCCCCCCCCAAATTGCCCCCTCCTTTTTCCACAATGAAACCTTTGGGAGAGATCATCTGGGGGGTGTGGGGGGGGGCCTATCACCCTCTGGGGCCCCATTTTATCCATGCCTTCAAAAAAAAGCTGAGGATAGTATTTTTCCCTCTGAATGACTGTTTGGGAGGGGGGAAGGGGGTTGGGTAAAAAATCACAGAATGAAAGTAAAAAAGGGAAAGGGGGGGTACACTATAACCGTGTCCAGTTCCTGAATGAGGTGGAGCAATGTATCCTAGGAATCCCACAGCCCTGCGGGCCACTGGTCTCTCACCAGTTAGTGGTTTTGGGTGAAATTTCTGCAAGTTTTATTCCAAAATTTAAAAAAAACTACCCAAGGTGCTGAAAAAAAAAATGATTCCAGGGCTCCAAAAAGTTCTTTTAATCTTTGGAAAAAAATTTAAGTGTGTTTTTTGGGCATAGGGGGCTGGGGGATGTTTGGCTTGGAGGAGAAGAGCGTAGGCCATTCCCGCACTCACAGTTATAATGTTATTATTCCACTTACTACTCCCATGGAATTTTGGGGGGTTTTGTTTTGGAAGGGGGATTTAAAAAATTTTAGCCAAAAGCTCCTTGGCCTTAGGAAACTACAAACCCCAGAAATTTCCCCCAAGGTTTAAAGTGGAATAAAAGGGGGCCCCTTTACAAATGTTTTGTGGAAACAGCCTTAGGGGGGTGACATAATAGGCCATCTTTAAATGTTTGAAGGGATGTCATGGAGAAGATGGAGCCAAATTCAAATTAAAAAAAAGAGACTCCACCTAAACATTAAGAAGAATTTCTTGACTGTAAGCCTTATCTAGGAGGGGAAAGGACTGCCTTTCCACCTTTGGAGGTTTTTAAACAGAGTTTGGATGGGCATCTTTCAGGACTGATTTTCTTCATGGCAGGGCATGGACTAGATGGTTTTTAGGGTACCTTCCAATTTGAAGATACGATGATTCCCTGATTCACTTCCATTTTTGGGGGAAGCAAAAGGAGAATGCCCCCCCAACGGGGCCGCCCTCCTTACCCCCGGACGTTCCCGCCAGCAGATCCTCACCATCAGAGAGGTCAGCGTAGTTTCTCCAGTGCAGAAAAAAACCCTTTCTGATTCGGGTTCTTCCGGGAAGGAGGCCTCATCCGTCCTTGGGAGGCCCCGTGCCCGAAAGGGGGAGAAGAGGCTGATGACAAAAATCTTTTCACAAACCCAAAACAGGCACATTGGGTCTATTTTGTCAGCAAAAACCCCTTTTAGATTCAAATAAATGATCAATAGTGGATGTCACCTTTGGGAGAAAAGCAAGGTATAAATTCAACAAACAAAAAAAGCAAACTCCACAGCTTGAAAATTTGGGGAAAAATTTGTTGGGTTGTGATCAGTCTGATGGGGAAAAAGGGAAAAGGGCTGAGAGAGCGTTCATACATTACATCCTGGACTGGGAAAACCCTGGGCCCCTTATAGTTTCTTTTGAAAACCTGAAATTAGGGACAACGGCTCTTGTTGAGTTTTTAAATGTTATGCTTTTAAATACCAACCACAGCCCCCCAAAAACTTTTTTAAAAACCAAACAAAAGTTTTTTCCCTTTTGGAATTTAAAAAAATTTTTAGCTGACTTTGGGGTTCCCCGGTTTAAAGCTAAAAGGGGGCTTGTTTTCTACGTTAGGGGAAAGGAACATTTTTTGTTTTCCCCCAAAGGAAAGGGCACGCGGTGGGGGTTTAAAGTCCTGGCCCCCACAATGGCCGGGAAAAAGGGAGAGAAGGGAGGTGGTTTCAAGTTGTAGCAAAAAAATCAATTATCCCTTTGCCAGTGGTACAAACTGTACTCCGATAGCTGAGCTTAGTTAACACACAGTCCTTTCTTTCCTCTGGGCCTAGAGCGGGGACCCCCCCCAAAAGAGAACTTGTGCCCTTGTCCCCAAACCAAAGATGACCCACAAAAACTAGAACCCAGACCCTAAGATCTACAAACCCCTGCCCCAGACATATACTGCCTCTGTGTACATATCTACCCAAGGCTGAGCCCCCAAACACTGTTTTTCACAAATAATATGAATCATCGGGGGTTTTCTGGATCTGTGTTGCTTTTCAAAGACTTTCTAAATTAACAAACACTTAAAAAGGAAATTTTGGGGGGGCCGGGTAATTATATTTTTAGAAAGCCAGCGTTTGTGTGGCTCAGCCATGAAAACCCGGGTTGATTTTGGGGGCACCCGACATGCCCCCGAAAACCTTTTTTCTTAGGGTTTAAAAAAGTTGGAAAACAACAACAACAATACAATTCATATTAATTAATTATAATTTGAATAATAATACTATAATTAATTAATATTAGTTATGAAAATTTTTATTATTATTTCTTACTCAACTCTCCCCCAAAGGGTTGACATGGGTTACAAACATAAATCAAAATAGAACTGAAAACACATCATGCATTAAAATATATTGAAAACACATAAAACCATTTAAAAACATCAGTGTAAAATTCATAGTTAAAAATTGCCTGAAAATTTTTTTTTTTTTTTTAAAATTTAAAGCTATTCTGCTGTCAAATCTCTTCTGGCAAGTCATTCCCCCAAGAATGTGTGACACACAACAATGGCAACAATTTTACATTTTTAAATTGGGAAAATTATTCAAAAAAATTTTTTGCTGCTACTCACACGAAAAAGTCACAGCATATTCAGTGGGGTTTTGCATAGCACTGAAAAAGTTCCTTTTTTACTAAAACAATTTTAATATTCAAAACTTTATAGAGTGCTATTTTAAATTTTTCTATGCTATGTTTTTATGAAATTTTGGAAAACAGAATAAAATATAATGAAAAAAAAAAAAAAAAGTTTGCTGATAAAGGATGGGGGAAAGGGAACGGATTAGCAAGCACAGCTACTGGAGAGGAGATGAAATTTGGGGGTATTTGTCCCCCCAAATTATTTGCCTCCCCCCAAAAATTTAAAAATTTTTCCTTCAGCCCCTCAATTTCTTGCATTGCTTTAAAATTTAAAAACCCAAATTTAAGCATCTAGAAATACAGTTCAAAACAGTGTAAAGTAATTTTTTAAGTTTTTTTATTTTTTTAGCTTTTTTAAAATAATTTTTAATAAAATTATCATATAAGCTTGTATTATTGTTTTTAAAAAATTATACTTTTTTCAAGTTTGCCCCTAGTTACTACACCTCTGAGGAAAAAACAAATTAGACATTGATACAATTTAAGCCACAAAACAAAACAAAACAAAAAATTGTTTTTTTAAAAAAATTTAGACATTTTTTTGGGGTCTGAGGCCTACGTCCTTGCAAACCCGGGGCTAGGGAAAAGGCGGGGGCCTCCCCTGCCTAAACGGGTTTTTTGAGGCCAGGAAACACAACATAAAACATGAATTATGTCTATTTTAACTTTTTGGGCTTTTTTGTGCAATCCTCCTTTTGGCCTCTGGGGTTTTTTTCCCCACAACGCTCTCCCCTCAGCCTTTTCCCTTTGGGGTTCATTTACCTCACAAATTCCCTCAAAAAACACCAACCCCCCCCTGGGAATTTCCCATGGCAGCTCCTGTTAAAAGGATCTCAGAACCCCGGACTAAAACTCTGATACCTGGTTAAATTAAAAAAAAAAAGTTTCTCTAAACAATCGGGAAAGAACCCTGATTTACAGATGCTTTGCTAGCGGGGGAAGGAGGAGAAATGTGGTGGCGGGAAGTGCGGGGAGCCCAGAACTAAAATGGAGGCACTTTGGTTTAGCAAATGCCAAAAACCCTTTTGGGGTTTTAGGCCTTTCAGCGGGCAACGCCCCCCCTGAACTAAATTCCCTGCCACCAGCCCTGCAGAGAGACCGGGGGAAAAAAATGGAAAAAAAACCTGAAATTTTTTTTGCCTATCTCTTTCACTCCTTAAAAAGGCACAAAACAACAATAAAACCCATCCCCCAAGTAGGAAAACTTAACTTTCAATTCAGCAAAAAAAAAAAAAGTCATTTCAATCACAAAAACGTTTTTTCTTGAGGTAAAAGTTGCTGGTAAAATAAATAAAAAAAATAAAAAAAGGATCCTGGGGCTCCTAAAAAGTCAGATTTTGGGAAACCCTTTTCCCAGAAGGGGGGGGCCTTTGAGGGGTCCCATTTGCACCATTTGGGAGGGGGCTGAAGTCACCCCAAAAGACCACCAATTTTTTTAAAATGGAGGGGATTCCTCAGTTTTGGGGATCTGGGGGGCGATCCCATGAGCCCCATTTTTCCCCCATCCGTTATTTAGCCACATTTGCAGTTTTCCATAAAGCAAATCCTCAAAATGTCCCGGGTTTAAAAGGGAAAAATAACCCCACTTTTCCCCCCCCCCCTTTCCCATTAAAAACCCCCCTTTTTTTTCTCCTTTTCCCCTACTAGAACAAAATTTAAGGAGATGGAATATTTTGTGCAATCCTGCCTTTTTCCTTTGTGTTTTTTCTTCCCCCCCAAATTTTCCCCTCCCTTGGGGGTTTTTTTACCCCCAAAATTACCTCACAAAAACACCAACCCCCCCCCCCCAGAATTTCCATGGCAGCTCCTGTTAGAATATATTTAGAATATGGAATATTTGCTTTCCCGGGAAAACCCCCTGACACATGGTTGTTTAAAAAAAAAAAAAATTAATTTTGGTAACACTCAGCCATGGCCCCTGGAATAGGTGTGTCTTTGCTCAGCAGTAAAAAATAAGGAGAAATGTGGTGGCATTAAACCATTTCAAAACACGCAAACTCACCAAAACCCCTTTTGAGAGGGGCCGTAGAGGGGGGGAGGGATATAGCCAAACAGAAGAATTAAACTGGATGAAAAGATGGGCCCCAAAACATGAGACAAGATGGGATAAAAAAGGGGTGAAGATGCCATTTAAACACACATACACACACCCCAAAATAAAAGCAAAACAAAACACCCCTGCCCCAAAAAGCTCCTTCTGTGAAAGGGAAAAAGGGTCTTTTGCCCCCCTGAGTGAAGAAGGTCCCCCACTTGGTGATGGGAAAAGGGGGTTATCCTAGCTTCTCTCTTTTCCTGAGTTCGAGAGCATGGGAAAGTTACAGAGGCATAAAGTGTGAAAGGGTCCCCTCTGAACATGGGAAAAAAAGGGGTTTTTTTCCCAGCAGCCCAAAGCCTGGGAGAAGCTGTAAACTGAAGGCTCTGATTTCCAGCAAGGAGGGGGGAAAGGGAAACCAATTTCTAAATTTAAAAAAAAAAACCCCCTCAGTTGGGGGACAGAACGGTTGTGGTTTTCCCCCCTTTAAGGGAAAATGCTCCAGGGGCGGGGGGGCGTACCCTAGTGTGGCTGACTCATCAGCCATCATAAAACCCAAATTTGGGTTTTACTGGGCTTCTGGGACTCTCAGTCCAATTTTCCCCCTTTATGGGGCTGCAGTGGCCCCCTCTCTGGACCTCCCCTGCCCCCCCAAAGGGGCCCCCTTCTTCACTCAGGTGGGAGCACGACCACCCCGTTTTCCCCCCCCCACCCCCCCTTTTGGGGCCCCAACCCCAGGGGAAGAGACGGGGGCAGGAAAATTTTTTTACGGCCCCGGAAATTTTTTTTTGGAAAATCCCGGCACTTAGAGGTAAAGGGGGGGCAAAAAAGGGGAGGGGGAGAGACAGAAAGGGGAATCAAACCGGACCTGCTGAAAGGCCGTGAAAAAGGGAAAGGGGAAACCGGAAATGGGGAGTTGCCGGCTGCAAAAGGGGGGACCAGCCAGCCTCCAGGAAGGGGGGGGGAGAGGAAGGGGCCCGGCCTCTTCCCCACAAGGGCCCCTTTTCTCCCCCCCTGCCCCCCCCCACCCCTGGGTTCCCACAGCCCAAGCCAAAGGGGGGGGGCTGAAAAAAGAGAGGCTGGCCATGGTCCCCTCATGGCACTGGTTCCATCCCCCCTGGCAACGGCAGGTCCAAAAGGAAATTTTTGGGGCGGCAAAATTTAGGCCCCCCCCAGTTTTTGTTATTTATTTATGATTTGTTGAACTAATTGATATCTCATCCCACCCTCTGTCCAACGTGCTCAGGGAGACCTCTGCGTGGAGGCAAAGAGGCCTTTTCTCACCTTTAGCCACGGCAGGTGGGCCATCTCTGGGCCCCATTTTATTTAGTAACTTTTTTTCTGTAAAAATTTTTTTTGTTATCAAGTCAACTTTTGGGTTTGCCAACTCTCTGAATGAGAGAGCTCCCCGGTAGCCTGTTATAAACCCCCCTTCCCGGCCTTGCAACTCCCGCGTAGCCAGGGCTTCCTCGTGCCTCCTCCCTCCACGCCCTTCCCCTTTTCCCAAAAGCCTCCCCCTTTTCCAAGCATTATTGCCACATCATCTCATTTCAGTCCCCCCCCTGAGGAGAGATATCTTTTTCTATCTCATTTTCTCTATGTTTCTACTGCTATGATGCATCTTCAGGTTACTCTTCACTTAAAAAAAAGGGGGCCCCCTGTTGTTTGTGTGTCTTAAAAAAAATTTTAAAATTATGGCAAACCTATCACATTTTTTGGGGCTGAGAATCTGTGACTATCATTTTTTCTTTTTGGGACAGCTTTGTTTACAGTGGATTTGCCACCACTGCCCCCCCTTTGAGGTTGGGGGAGTGAGATTAAAACCCGGTGGGCTTCCCCCAGCTAAGCAGGGATTTGAGCCAAGATCTCTCCCGAAACCTCTCCCCAAAAGTCAACAAGATGGCTCTCAAGATTCCATCTGAGGAGGGTTTTCCCGTTTTTTTGAGGCTGGGGAGCGTGACCTGTCCAAGGTCACACAGTGGGCTTTCCCCGGCTGAGAAAAAATTTTAACCCCCGGGTTTTCCCGGACTGCTCATCCAGCACACCAACTTCCAGCCAGCTCCCCCTACCCATCCCCCCCTATATCCAAAGATCCCCGGGGGGGGCTTCCCAAAATTTATCAACTCCAAAGAATTTTAAAATTTCTTAACATTTTTTAAAAAGTCAAAAAATAAAATCGCAACCCAAAAAATGTTTAGCTACAGCCCAATTTGAAGGAGGGTTTAAAAAAAACAGGGGTTCCAATTTTGTAACCAACTAGTTAACGAGAGCATGGGCCACAGCCCTTTTCCACAGGGGGACGTAGAATTTTTCATGGATTTTGGGGTGGTTTACTCTTTCCCAGCTGTGTTTGGACTGCAATTCCCATTAGCCCCCGCCACCATGGCTGGTGGCAGAGGGGCTGGGAGTTGCAGTCCAAGTTTTGGAAGGGTCAAATGGGCCACCCCCATGGTCCCCCCTTTTTTTACATCCCCTCTGCATTTTCATTAGATTTTGCTGTACAAAATCTAAATTTCTTCCCTTACCCTTTTTGTCCTTCCCTAAGGAAAGGTTCCCACTGCCTTCCTCTGAGGCTGGGGAGTGTGACTCATCCCCAAAGGGCACCCTTGGGTTTTTGACCAAGGGGGATTTGAATTTTGGGCCCTGGAAAACTCAGATACCCAATTGCATTGCTTTGTTTTTTTCCCTGTCTTGGAAAAATGAGTCACGGTTCCCCCATCATATTTTTAAAAGGGACCACCAGATCCTGTCTGACCTTGGAGGGTAAGCAGGGTCAGGGCCCGGAGGTGGGGAGACCCCCCAATACATATCAGGTGCTGGAGGTTCTATTCCAGAGGAACTGGCAAAACTGACTCTGAGCCTTCCTTGGCCCCTGGAAACCCATGGGGTTGCCATAAGTCGACATGTGGGAAAAGGGACGAATATACAAAAAAGTTATTTGAAAGATTTCTTCAAAGGAGCTAATTTGGGGGCTTCCCCTTCAAACTGGGGAGGGAGGCTTCCTGAAGCCTCCCCACCTTTTCCCTGGGCAAGTCACACTCTCTCACCTCAAGGAAGGCCCAAAGGTAAACCCCCCAAAAAAATCTTGCCCAAAAACATCCTGTGATTGGTTTTTCCTTTAGGGTCTCCATAATTTGGAAATGAGTTGAAGGCACATGCCAACACAAAACCAAAATTTTTACAAAACCGATTTTGTTTGTTCATTTGTTTTTCATCCACATTGCTCAAAAAATAGACACTGGCACAAAAAAAACCAACTCACACTGTTCTCCAACCTCCCAAAATGAATTATGGTAGACAGATATGGGGCTAACCAGCGGATAAAAAACTCCCCGGTGGTGGTGAGGAGAGGGGTACCTTCCCCCCTAAGAACCACCTTGCCATCACCAAACATTTGGGGAAACTTTCCCCTTCCCAAGGACCACAACCCCAAAATGCAGGTGTGGTGGGCCCATAGTCCCCAAGGGACAAAGATTCTGCTGTTCTCATCACCACTGTAGGTTATGGGAGTCATCGCCAGCCCCTCCCATAATGAAAACCTTTCCAAACCAGAAAAATGTTCTTTTCCCTCAGTGCAAACTTTCCCGAATTCCCACTCCAACCCCCGAATCCCTCACACCCCCTTTGGGGGCTGCGTGCCCCGCTGTGGAATCTGGGAGTGGTTCTAACCAAAATTTAGACCCTGGGAGTTTCCCCCCTTTCCCCAACAAAGAAAAAATAATTTTCCAAACTCAGTTATAGAAAGGAGAGGGAATGAGGGGGACACCTCTCTGGACCACCCCCAAAGTCAGAATGAGGGGGGTTTTCAAGAAATCCACCACTGGGGAAAACCGGGGAAATGCTTCCTCTCCTCCTCCTCTCTCTCCTTCCAGAGGACGAGAAAATGCTTTGCCAGCCCCCCCTGGCCCCCTTTTTGTTGGGCCCGTTCCCCCGGGGGGCTGTGGGGGTGCCACCCAAAATTTCAGGGTGTGCCTCCGAGGAACCCAGGGGCTGCCCCCTGGGGGGTGGGTGCCTTTCGTTTGGTGGGCCTCTCCCCCCCCCTCCTCCTCCACGGAAACCTTCCAGAATCCAGAGGACCCGGGACAAAGCCGCTCATTCTTACTGCGGGGTGGGGGAAAAAGGCCCCCGAAGGGCAAGGGGGGAAGGCACACGTTTGCGGGGGGAGAAGGAAGGGACAGCTGGGGAAATGGCCTTTTCCCTCCCAAAACCCCGCCTGCAAAGGAACTCAGAATGGCATGGGGACTCCCACACCTAGAAGGCTGGTGGTGAAAAGGGTTTTGGGAAACTTTTCCAGCCCAAATGTGGGGCCCCGGTTGGGGGAGGAATTTTTTTTTGGGGGCTCAGTTCCCAGGATAAACTGGCTGGGGGGGATACTGGGAGTTGTAGTCCAAAAAAAGGGAATATTTGCCCCGCCCCCCCAAATCTCTTCCAAGAGGAAAGGGGGCCATGGGGCAGAGTCTGGGGGTCCTAGCTGGCATGCCCAGAAGGAACCAAAGGGGGGCTTGAATAAAAAACGAGGGAAGCCCTTAGATAAATTAGGGAAAGGAGAAAGGGTAAGGTCAGGGCAAGGGATGGGATGGGGAAAACGAGAAAAAGGCCAAAAAAACCCC
>CAOLHI010007977.1:0-11336 GCA_948474755.1 Ctenosaura bakeri
CCCACATGAGTCAAGACTAGCAAAAGTCCTTAATTATTTCATCTAGCATTAAGAGAATAAGCACATCTGTCAAGTTGTCACCTCCTCTTCCCACCATTTTGGATCCTGAATATGTCAACTGCCCACTTTCACAGGTGTTGCTGCTGTTCTGTTAGTCTTACTTTCCAATTTTTATTAATATACTCCTCTATGTTCTCTAAAGATTTATCTTCTGCTGAATACAATTCTCGAAAAAATTCCTCAAATATTTTTAATTTCTCTTTCATCAACCTTTTTTCTTTACCAAATTTATCTTTAACTACGCCAATCATATTTCTAGTTTTTTTTGATTGTACTGATTTAGCCAGCATTTTAGAATTTTTATTACTATATTCAAAATATTCCCTTTCCAAGTATATTAGATTTTTCTGAACTTCGTCCATTTCTATCTTTTCTAATTCATCTCTTTTTGCTTGTAATATTATTAATTTCTGTTTAGTTCTATCTATTATATAATCATTCTCTAGTTCCTTTATTTCTTTTTCTAATTTTAATTTTTTTTCTCCTAATTGTCTCTTTAATTTGCTTGATTCTTTAATGCATAATCCTCTTACCACTGCCTTCATTGTATCCCACAATACATCTTGTGTTACTTCCTTATTGTTTATATCCCAAATTTCTTGCCACTCCTTCTCTATTTTATTTACTATCTCCTTATAATTAAATAACTTAGTATCCAGTCTCCACCTTTTTGCTTCTCTATAATTCCTTTTCATAGTTATATCCAAGTTCATCAGAGCATGATCTGTCACTTTTATTGTTTCAATTTCTGTATTTATTAATCTAGGTATCATATTCTTTGAAACAAAAATATAATCTATTCTTGAGTAATTTTTATGAACTGATGAATAATACGTATATTTCTTTTCTTCACCCTTTATTAGCCTCCAAACATCTATCAGTTCATTTCTACTCACTAATTTATTCAAAATTGTTATATTATTATATCTATCTCTAATTGATGGATCTGATTTATCTTTCCATCTATCCATCACCATATTAAAATCACCTGCGATTATTGTATAATCTCCTTTCATTTTTTTGATCTTATTAAATATTTCTTCATAAAACTCTTTTTGCTTCTCATTAGGTGCGTAAATATTCATTATGACATATGTTTCTCCATCTATTTCACCTTGTATAATTACATATCTACCTTTTTCATCTAACTCCACACTTGTTACAATGAAATTGCATCTTTTGGAAATTATTATTGCAACTCCTCTTGATTTGGATGTACCAAATGCTTCCTCATAAATGGCTACCCAGTTCAATCTAAGCTCATTTTTTTTATCTCTTTTTCCATGTGTTTCTTGTAAAAAAATTATATCGGCCTTATCTTTTTTTAATATCGATTCTATCCTTTTTCTCTTTATTATTGACCCCAAACCTTTCACATTCAATGTTGATATTCTCAATCTATTCTCCATTTTTCATATTTTGAATTTTCTAATCCCACTCCCCATTGGCTCTTTAATGTGATGGTGCTCCCCTTCCCCTTCCCTTCCCCCTCCCACTCCCCTCCCCCTTCCCACCCTCCCCTCCCCTCCCCACACAAACATTTGTCCCCCCTCTTCCTCCAAAGCGCTTCTGCCTTGGAAACGACCAGCCATGGTCCTGGGGGTGTGTGTGAAGGTATGCCAACTCCCGGCATAGAGACCAATACCCTCTCCCGATTTATTTTCTTTCCCATATTTTTTTTCCCTCTCTTCCCCTCCCTTCCCTCTCTCTACCCTCTTGCTTTATATATATATAAATCTATCTCTATGCATTTATAATCTATAAGAATATATTTTACTCAGTAGTCATCTACCCTTCTCCTACTCTATGAAGTTCTCTTTCTTCTTCTTCTGTTATATCATATTATTTCTTCCAGTCCTCCTCCGCCTCTGTCCTTTCGTTTATCTCCCGAAGTCTTCTTCTTTGCTCCTCCTGTTGCTCCTCCCGCTGCTCCTTCTTCAGTTACTCCTCCCACTACTCCTTCCTCAGTTGCTCCTCCCGCTGCTCCTCCCACTGCTCCTTCTTCCGCTCCTCCAACCGCACCTTCCTCTTCCTTTTCCTCTTGCTGGATCAGTTTCAGTTCTCTCAGGAGTTGCAATCCTTGTTCAAAAGAATTTATTCTGTGGTATTTGCCAGCATATTGGAATTTCAGGAAGATGGGATATCCCCAACTGTATCTTATCCCAACTCTCTGTAGAACTATGATGCAGGGTTTCATTTCCCTTCTCCAATTTATTGTTTCGCGGCATAAATCATTATATATTTCCACTGTGTTATCTCGATACTTCAATATTCCTGGATTCTTTCTAACAGCAATCATCAAATCATCTTTCTTGTTGAAATTCGCAATTCTCATTATAATATCTCTGGGAATTATTCCTCTTTTTGCAGCTGACACACGATGAATTCTCTCTATGTCATGATCTTCCCATAAAATCTCAGGAACAATGCTTTTTAGCCATTTTAAAACTTCCTCTTTCAAGGATTTTTGACTTTGTTGTGGCTGCTCTGCGAATCCACGAATCCTCACGTTGTTTCTTCTGTTCTGGTCTTGGAGCTGGATAATTTGTCTCTCTAACAAAGAAATCTTGCCATCATGTTCTGCTAGTTTGGTCTGCTGATTCCCTTGGGTTTTTTTTATATCATCCACTTTAAGGTCCAATGCTTTTAACTCCTGTGAGATTTTTTCCTGCAATTGCCCCATTTCTGCCCTTATATTAGATGTTATTGTAGTAACAAGAGCTTGATTAGACTCTGTAATAAGCTTGTGTATAAAAGTTTTTATCTCTTCATTAGCTCCGTTCGCAGCTTTCTTCGCCGCCATTTTAATGACTTTTTTGTCTCCGTTAGAGTTTAAGTTTATATTTTCAAAATCTCTAACTAGACGATTATATGTTTTATCTGTTGCTGTAGGTCGCTTCCAAACAGGGTGTTTATAGACCTTTTTTTTAGGCGGCATATATCTCAAGGACCACAAAGGGGGGAAAAAAAACTGTTTTGCTTTCGATCCGTTTCAACAGTTATTTGCAGTTTAAACAGAGTCTTTTATTTTCCCTCCAGTTGGAGAAGAATCGAAACCAATCCACTATCTTATCTTACATTCTTTCCCACATTATTCAATTAATTACTCACATTCTTTCTTTGTTTTGAAAAAGGCTTCTGGAATTATTTTATAATCATCTGTTCCGGGAGTCGAATATTTAGCCTCTCTCTGCCATCGTAGTTGGCTCCTCCCCCCCACAGGTGTTGCTGCTGGACAGATGTGACACTCCTCTTCCTCCCATCCAATCTCACAAGGTTTAAATCTTTGGAGATCCAGGAAGAAATGAGTTCCCATAGGAAAAGGTTTAATATAATTTAAATATTAAACCTTTTCCTATGGAAACTCATTTCTTCCTGGATCTCCAAAGAGATCTGTACTGATTGCATGAAAACTGGCATTTTTTTTAGAACTGAAACTGTTGTTGTTGTGTGCCTTCAAGTCATTTCCAACTTATGGTGATCCCAAGGTGAACCTATCACAGGAGTTGCTTGGGTGATGCATCCAAGGTGACCCAGTGGATTTCCATGGTCAAGTGGGGAATCGAACTCTGATCTACAAGGCTGTAGTCCAACACTCAAATCGATATGCACTGGCTTTTGAAATGAAACTGCATTGCTGCTTTCTATCACATTTATTGATTTTTCTTCTTTCTCTCTCCATCCCTATATTCCATCCCTCCCTTTCTCTCTATAAATTCCCTGTTCCTATCTTTAATAAATATTTCAATTTTAATCTTAGGGATTGGCTGATGGCACTTTGAACAACATGGAGGATTCATTCCCTTTCCTCCTTCTTCCAGCTTCCTGTTACAGACTGAGGCCATTTCTGCACTAGACTGTGATAGCGCTATTATTCCACTTGCAACATCCTATGGAATCCTGGGGTTTGCAGTTTTGGGAGGGGCCAGGCAGCCCCTCCTGAAACTGCAAACCCCAGGATTCCATAGGATGTTGCAAATTGAATAATAGCGCTATCACAGTCTAGTGTGGAAATGGTCTGACACTGAAGAAAGATAAATGGAATTCAAAGGAAGCCTGTAGTACCAGGGGAAACCAATGTCTAATTGCCCCATGCCAACTTGCCACCACACTCTTGAGCCTCCTGAGGAAGAACTGAATGGTGGATGCACTTAGCTGAAGTCGAGGGGCTGGGGGACATTCTTGGCCACCAGCAGTCAGGATCCAACCCCTCCCATTCACCTACGTGTACCCCCAGAAGTACCCCTGATGGCATAACACTGGGCTTTATACTGGGTGCTATCTTAGCTGTATATCAAACTACATTGTTATAGTGCTATATATAAATAGATTGGAAACCCTAGGATTCCATAGGGTGTTGAAAGTGGAATAATAGCACTATAACAGTGTAGGGCAGAAATGGCCTGAGAAGTGCGAATATATCTCTTCATGTACAAACTCTGAGGTCTAGCTGATCAGACCTTTGCTTGTTCTCTCCTTTTTGCTTCCTTCCTTGTGACTAAAATGATCTTGGCAGGTAGGAAGAGAACCTTTCTTTGGAGACTGTCAGAAACCCACACCAGAACCACGTATGCAAACTGAAGGAAGATGTTAATTAACTAAATATAATGAAACACACAAAAGGAGGTAAGAGGAAGCAGACAGGTCCTTGGAAATCAAATGAACACTGAAAAGCTTGCTAACCTATGCTGAACTCCTATAAGAAAATACCACAAAGGGAATTGTGCACACAGCATCTTTAGATGGTCTGAGTGCATATGATGACAAGGTGACAAAGGAGTACAACAATCTTTGTTCATTTTTTACAGTTATTAAGAGAATGTTAGCCAGGACTCTAGGGGTCCCAGGTAAACAAATTTAGGAAAGGTAATGCCCAGAAAGTAGCCAGGAAGGCACTTCAGCTGAAGAGATGGACCAGAAAGATTGTAAATTTAGAAAGAGATGACTATCTTTGCCAGCATCAATAAAGAAAGAAGCAGGTTCCTGTTTTGCAAAGCCAAAATGTTACCCTGTATGTTGGGGGTCCCAGGAGGGGTGCCCAAATAACCAAATAAAAACACAAGATGGGGAAATTAAGCTTGAGCTCTCTCTTAAGCTAACGAGAGGCAGGGCAACTTCAGCTAGGATCTTTAACCCTGTGTATACAGCGTCAGGTCAGAGAGCAGCAAGACAAGGTTTTGAAGTAACAAATAATATTTTATTAAGAACAAGCAACACGAAAGACATGACAAATACTAGCTAATTTAGAAATAGAAATGGAGAGTTTCAAGGGAGCGGGTAATATGACACCTGGTCTCGTAGTCCTGGAGAGAAAGACGGGGTTCCGGGGGAGAAAGTTCAACGGGGTTTGCTGAGGGGAGTTTCCTTGGACAACCGGCAGCAAGGCAGGATGGAAGTCCAAAGTAATCCGAGGAAGTTCCAAAGGTGGGTACTTTTTATAGGATGGATATTACATACAGGCTATGCTATGTTCTGTGAGAACAAAGGAAATTTGGAGCTGGACAAAGGAGTTGGAAAAGGTCAAGTTTTGCATGATGAGCTTAGCACTTAATGACAATAGCGTGGCCAGTACGCTGATGGCCCAACATAAAGGAATGGCTCGGCTCTTGGCCATGAAGCGTTGTGAAGATACGCACTGAGCAAAGCCAGTTTGCAGGGAGATTTTTCCCTAAAGCAACGGAGAGGCTTCAGTTGTCTGCCTGAATGAGATTTTGGAATTTACAACCATTAACGGCCGCGCCCAATTCGTGCTTGTCCGGTGGACCTCTGCAAACGTGTGGAGAAGGGTGGCAGAGAAAGGTCAAGCAAAGGCCAAATTATTTGATATCAAAAGGATATCTAGTGCTCTCACCAGACATATCATAACAGTGATAACAAAAAGACTTGATAAAGATATGCAATGTTCTAAATAGACTACCTGTCAAGAATGTTTGTACATAGTTTTAAAGAAACACATACCCCAAATTGTCCAATTTGGCAGGAACAGTCCCAATTAATCCTCAAACAGCCCAGTTTTTCTGCTGCTTTTAAAACATCCCAGTTTTTTCCTCTTCCTCCCACTTTCCCCTGTTGTCTTCAGCTTATTTCACCTGCTGTAAACTGAGCTCCAAGTGCAGTCAGTTAAGTCAGCAGCAGGAAAGGAGAGAAGGGGGCAGAATCTTGCCCCTCCTGGTATGTTCATGCAAAAGCAAACTGTTGGTAACCTCACCTAGCTTGTTTGTATTTCCTCATTAATAACTTCTGCCCTCTTGCCGACATTCTGATATTGCTTGACCACATGAGTCCTAGTTCTCGTCTGTAAAGTGTAGGAGGTTAAGTGATGCTGATCATGAATCATCTAAGGCATGCAGAAATAGGCAGATGTTGGAGATCCTGTTTTCAGAAGATGCAAGAAGATAAAAGGAACTGAAGAAGCAGTAATTCAGTGTCCACATCTTAATTGACACTCTTTACCCCAACCAACCCTATTGACCCGAACCAACACTTTTGACCCCAACATAAACATTTGACCCCAATAGACACTTTTGAACCAACCCGACACTTCTAAACTTCTGACAGTTGTGATGCCGACACTCTTGACCCCAACCGTTTTCACACCAACCGACACTTTTCACCCCAACCGACACGTTTAACCCCAAACGACACTTTTCACCCCAACCGACACTTTTCACCCTAACCAACATTTCTGACACCAACCGACATTCTTTTCCCCAACTGAAACTTCTGACATCAACTGTCACTTCTGACCCCGACACTTTGACCCCAACTGACACTTTTCACCCCAACTGACACTTTTCACCCGAACCGACACTCTTAACCTTAACCGACACTTCTGACCCCAACTGACATTTCTTTCCCCAACTGAAACTTCTGACAACTGTCACTTCTGAACCCAACCGACACTTTTGAAACCAAACGACAGTTCTGACTGCCACCGACACTTTTCACCCCAACCCACACTTTTCACCCCAATCGAAACTTTTGACCCTAACCGACACTTCTGAACCCAACTGACAATTTTACCCAAATTAAAATTTTGACACCAACTGTCACTTCTGACCCCAACCGACACTTTCCACCCCAACTGACACTTTGGACCCTAACTACACTTCTGACGCTAACCAACATTTCCCCCCCCAACAGAAATTTCTGACACCAACTTTCACTTCTGACCCCAACCGACACTTTTCACCCCAACCGACACTTTTGACCCCAACTGTCACTTCTAACCCCAACCGACACTTTTCACCGCAACTGACACTTTTCACTCCAACGGACAGTTTTAACCGCAACTACACTTTTCACCCCAACCGACACTTTTCACCCCAACTGACACTTCTGACCCCAACTGTCACTTCTGACCCCAACCGACACTTTTCAACCCAACCGACACTTTTCACCCCAACCGACACTTTTCACCCCAACTGACACTTTTCACCCCAACCGACACTTTTGAACTCAACCGGCACTTCTATTCCCAACTGTCACTTCTGACCCCAACCGACACTTTTCACGCCAACTGACACTTTTGCCTCCAACGGACACTTTTCACCCCAACTACACTTTTTGCCCAACCGACACTTTTCACCCCAACTGACACTTTTCACCCCAACCGACACCGTTCACCCCAACCGACACCTTTCAACCCAAGCGACACGTTTGACCTGAACCGGCACTTCTATCCCCAACTGTCACTTCTGACCCCAACCAACACTTTTCACCCCAACTGACACTTTTGCCTCAAACACTTTTCACCCCAACTACACTTTTTACCCAACCACATTTGACCCGAACCGACACTTTGACTCTGACCAACTGTCACTTCTGACCCAACTGAACACTTTTCACCCCAACTGACACTTTTCACCCCAACGGACAGTTTCAACCCCGACCGACACTTTTCGTCCAACTCGACACTTTCAACCCCAACTGTCACTTCTGACCCAACCAACACTTTTCACTCCAACTGACACTTTTCACCCCAACAGACACTTTTCACCCCAACTCGACACTTTGCACCCAACCGAATTTTCACCCCAACCGACACTTTTCACCCGAATAGACACTTCTGACCCCATTTGTCACTTCTGACCCAACCGACACTTTTCACCCCAACTGAAACTTTTCACCCCAACCAACTTTTTACCCCAACTGACACTTTTCACCACAACAGAAATTTTTTGCCCCAACCGACACTTTGACCCAAATTCGACTTCTGACCCCAACTGTCACTTCTGTCCCTAACCGACACTTTTCACTCCAACGTGACACTTTTGACTTAACCGACACTTTTCACCCCAACTAACACTTTTCCCCCAAAATCCGACACTTTTGACCCAACGGACACTTTGACCCCAACTATCACTTCTGACCCCAACCGACACTTTTGAACCCAACTACACTTTTTGCCCCAACTGACACTTTCGCCCCAACTACACTTTTCACCCCAACGGAAACTTCTCAACTCAATTGTCACTTCTGACCCCAACCACACTTTTCACACCAGCTGACACTTTTCTCCCCAACCGACACTTTTGACCTCAACTCGAAACTTCTACTCCAACTGTCACTTCTAACCCCAACAGACACTTTTCACCCCAACTACACTTTTCACCCTAAACAGTTTTGACCCCAACTGACACTTTTCACCCCAACGACACTTTCTGAACCCAACTGTCATTTCTCAACCCTACCGAACTTTTGACCCCAACTAGACTTTTCTGACCCAACTCACATTTCTCACCCCAACTGTCACTTGTGACCCCAACTGAACTTTTCACCTAATCGAACTTTTCACCCCAACTGAAACTTTTCACCCAACTCGAACTTTGACCCAACTCACTTCTTGACCCCAACTGTCACTTCTTTCCCCAACTGAAACTTTTGACCCCAACTAACTTTTACCCCAATTCGAACTTTTCAAACCAACCACATTTTGACCCCAACGGACACTTTTCTCCCCAACCGACATTTTAACCTAACTTCAATTTCTACCAACCGACACTTTGACCCCAACAGTCACTTCTGACCCAAGCCGACACTTTTCACCCCAACTACACTTTTTACCCCAAGTGAACTTTAACCCCAACTACACTATTCATCCGAACTAACTTTTCACCCCAACGACACTTCTCACCCCAACTGTCACTTCTGAACCCAACCAACACTTTTGACCCAATTCACACTTTTCACACCAACTCGACATTTTCGACCTAATTAATTTTCAGCCTAACTTCAACTTTTGACCTAACCACACTTCCTGACCCCACACAACACTTTTGAGCCCAACGACACTTTTGATTCTAACCGAAATTTTCACCCCAACTGACATTTTGGCCCCAACAGACACTTTTGACCCCTAACCGAAACTTCTGACCCCAACAGTCACTTCTGACCCCAACCGACATTTTTCACCCCAACTGACACTTTCCACCCCAACTGAAACTATTGTCTCTAACCGAAACTTTTCACTCCAACCGACACTTTTCACCCCAACAGAAACTTTTCGCCCCAACCGACATTTTGACCCCAACCGACACTTCTGACCCCAACTGTCACTTCTGACCCCAACCGTCACTTTTCGGCCCAATTGACACTTTTGACTCCAACCGACACTTTTCACCCCAACCGACACTTTTCGCCCAAACCGACACTTCTGAACCCAACTGTCACTTCTCACCCCAACCGACACTTTTCACACCAACTGACATTTTCACCCCAACCGACACTTTTCACCCCAACCGACATTTTTGACCCCAACCGAAACTTTTGACCCCAACCGAAACTTTTGACCCCAACCGACACTTTTGACCCCAACCGACACTTCTGACCCCAACTGTCACTTCTGACACAACAAAACACTTTTGACTCCAATTGACACTTTCCACCCCAACCGACACTTTTCACCCCAACCGACACTTCTGATCCCAACTGTCACTTCTGACCCCAACCGACACTTTTCACTCCAACCGACACTTTTCACCCCAACAGAAACTTTTCGCCCCAACCGACACTTTTGAACCCAACCGACATTTCTGACACAAACTGTCACTTCTGACCCCAACGGACACTTTCCGGCCCAATTGACACTTTCGACTCCAACCGACACTTTTCACCCCAACCGACACTTTTCGCCCAAACCGACACTTCTGAACCCAACCGTCACTTTTCACCCCAACTGAAACTTTTCACCGCAACTGAGACTTTTCACCCCAACAGAAACTTTTCGCCCCGACCGACAGTTTTTACCCCAACCAACACTTCTGACCCCAACTGTCACTTCTGACGCCAACCGGCACTTTTCGGCCCAATTGACACTTTTCACCCCAACAGAAACTTTTTGCCCAAACCAAAACTTTTGACCCCAACCGACACTTCTGACCCCAACTGTCTCTTCTGACCCCAACTGACACCTTTGACCTCAACTGACACTTTTGACCCCAACCGACACTTCTGACCCCAACTGTCACTTCTCACCCCAACCGACACTTTTCAACCCAACCGACACTTTTCACCGCAACTGACGCTTTTGACCCCAACCGACACTTTTCACCCCAACCGACACTTTTGACCCCATCCGACACTTCTGACCCCAACTGTCACGTCTGACCCCAACCGACACTTTTCACTCCAACCGACACTTTTCAGCCCATCAGAAACTTTTCACCCCAACCGACACTTTTCATCCCAACCGACACTTCTGACCCCAACTGTCACTTCTGTCCCCAACCGACATTTTTCACCCCAACTGACACTTTTCACCCGAATGGACAGTTTTGACCCGAACTGACACTTTTCACCTCAACCGACACTTTCAACCCCAACCGACAATTCTGACCCCAACTGTCACTTCTAACCGCAACCGACACTTTTCGCTCCAACCGACAATTTTTAGCCCATCAGAAACTTTTCGCCCCAACCGACACTTTTCACCCCAACCGACACTTCTGACCCCAACTGTCACTTCTGTCCCCAACCGACACTTTTCACTCCAACTGACACTTTTGACTCTAACCGACACTTTTCACGCCAACTGACACTTTTCGCCCCAACTGACACTTTTGACCCCAACCGAAACTTCTGACCCCATTTGTCACTTCTGACCCCAAACGACACTTTTCACCCCAACTGACACTTTTCAGCCCAACCGACACTTTTTACCCCAACTGACACTTTTCACCCCAACCGACACTTTTCACCCCAACTGACACTTTTAACCCCAACCAACACTTTTGACCTCAACCGACATTTCTATCCCCAACTGTCACTTCTGACCC
>CAOLHI010007978.1:0-10765 GCA_948474755.1 Ctenosaura bakeri
AGAGCACTTAGCTGAAAAGCAGTAAAGAAGTACACATGCTATTGCTATTGAATTGTCTGGAAAGGAGGGAGGTGTGTCCTCTCTGGAAGGGGAGTTCCACAGCCTGGGAGCAGCCCCCGAGAAGACCCTCTCTATTTTTCCCCACCAGATGCATGTGTGAAGGTGGTGAAACAGAAAAAGGGCCTCTCCAGCAGATCTCAAAGCAGGACTGGTTCATAGTGGAAAATATGGTCCTGGATGTGAGCCCTGAATGGTTTAAAGGTCATCATCTGCACTTTGAATTGTGCCCAGAAACAGAATGGCAGCCAGTGGAGCTGTTGCAACAGGGTGTGTGTGTGTGATCCCTGTAGCTAGCTCCAGTTAACAATCTGGCTGAAGCTCCTTGGACAAGCTGAAGTTTCCAAACGCTCTTCAAAGGCAGCCCCATGTAGAGCCTTTCGATAATCCAACTGGGATGCAACCAAGGCATCGTTACTCTGGCCAGGTCTGACATCTCAAGGAATGAGTGTGGCTTGTGCGCAAGCCTTAACTGTGCGGACGCACTCCTGACTACTGCTGAGACCTGGGCTCCCGGGCTCGGGTGTCCTCAGGAGGACATCTGGGCTGGGACCTGTGTCTTCAAGAAAGCGTAACCCCATCTAACACAGGCTAATCCCTTTCCCTGATCTGTCTTTCAACTGAGCAAGAGTCCTCTCTTTTGTCTGGATTAAATTTCAATTTGTTTGCCCTCTTCCAATCCATTACCGATAACAGCCATTGGGTTAGGACCAAAACAGCTTCCTCGGCTTTAGTGGAAAGGAGTAAAAAAGTTGGGTGTCTTTGCGTACCGATGGCACCAAATCCCAAAACTCCAACAATTTTCCCGGGGTTTGGAGTGTGAAATGCTGCGGGACAAAACCCTGAGGCACTCAGCAGGCCAAAGGACAAGGGGTTCAACACGAGTCTCCCAGCACCACCTTCTGGGTTTGGTCCTCCAGGAAGGAATGACGCCTCTGAAAAACGGCCCCCAAGTCCCATCCTCACAAGCTGACCCAGAAGGATACTATGGCCAATTTCAGAAAGCGGCCAAAAGGTTCAGCAGGACCAAGAGGGAACCTCCCCCATCTATTGCCAGCACAGGTCATCCACCAAGGCAACCAAAACAGTTCGCAACCGGTTGAAATGGATCTAGATAATTCAGAAACCTCTAGAGCTGGGAGGCCAGCAGATGCCCCAGAACCTTGCCCAGGAATGGAATGTTAGAGACAGGCCGATAATTATTCAAAACGGTGGGTCCAGGGATGGTTTTTTTTACTCATGGCTTTATAAAAACCTCCACAAGGCAAGCTGGAACTCTCCTTGTTTGAAGGAGGTATTAGCCACACCTTCTACCCACTCAGCCAGTTCCCTTGTAGTTTTTTTAATAAACCAGGAAGGGCAAAAACCTAGAGTACATGGGTGCTCTCATATTGAAGAATCCTGCCCAAATCACAGGCAAAAGACAAAAGGGATCCTTACCCAGAGAGGCTATCTTCCCATTATCCTCCATCTTGACTTCCTCGTAGAGAGCGCTCTGGCTCCAGAAGATCCCACCCCCTTTTGGGGAAATTACATGCCCACCTCCTCAAAGCAGAACTGGAGCTGAAAGGGCAGAAAACCAAAACTTTATGACGACAAATAAAAAATAATCCCTCCTCATGTATCCCCCAGGATGAGCCCACGAGAGCTCAAAGGGTTTCAAGAGAGACCCTTCTCTCTGCCTCGCTATATTCTCAGCCTCGTGGAGTGGGAGCAAGGAAACAGGGCCTTCTCAGGGACTCCCCCAGATTTTGGAACTCTCTCCCTTGACAGACTAGGACGGTCCCTTCTTGCTGTCAACAAATAAAAATCTATTCCTTCAGGGTTTTAGAAATTGACTGTGATAGCACTGCTGTGCTGTGGGTTTTTTTCTTTTTTTTTGCTGCTTTGTTGTGTTTTTAGTGGATTTTAATTTTAAATAACTTTATCTTTTCCCCCTTTCTTCTCCTCTTCCCACAGCTCAACTGTCACCAAAAGCAGCCACCCTTCCTGCTGGAAGCCTGCCCCCCACCCCCTCCATGGAAAGGATCCGCTGATCTTTAGGCCCTTTCGGGGAAAGAGAGGCAGAAAGAGTGGGAAAGAAGGGGGCTTTGCCAGGGGAAAAAGGTCTGGATTACTGGGGAGGGAAGGGGAATCCTTTCTAAAGGGGGTAGCTGAAAACTATCTTCAATTAATGCAGGCTAAAATAGCTTTAGCAGTCTTTGCTGCAATATCACAATGCTGGCTCATGTTCAGCTTATGGCCAACAGTATTCCCAAGGTCCTTTTTAACATGTATATACTGAACTAAGTACCCCCATTTTATACCTCCCCCATTAGTTTTTATGGCCTAAATGTAAATTTGTTTTTTCCCCTGCTGGATTAGATTTTATTAATTTCAACCCAGTTTTCCAGTTTATCCTTTTGAATTATCTTCCTATTTTCCAATATATTACTCCCCCTCTCGTTTTGTATTTTCAAATTGATGGGAGTTTCCTGCCATGAAGTCCTGGGAGTGTGGCTATCTGAAGTGCCAGTGCAACCGGAAGCATGGTTGCTAGGCAACCAGAATAGCACCTCAGGAGAGAAACCTGCCCATTAGTGTGTGGGAGGGGCTTTGACAGACAGGAAAAGTCATAAAAGGGCCCAAGCCCCTGTGGGTGCTCCTTCCTTCACTCCGAGCCCAGCAAGGGAGTGGGTCCCTCCGTCAGCCAGAGAGTGTAGCTGTGTTGGGAAACTTGTTCCCCGTGGAAGCCCAGAGAAAGACAGAGGAGGAACTGAACCTTATTGGCGGAATCTGGACAGAGGGGGACGTAGGTCGGGGGCTCAGCCTGCGGTGGGAGTTTAGCCAAAGGGCTGTGGTGTGATATTTGTGTCTTGTATGAAAGGCCAAACCTGTTACTCAGCTGTTTCTGAGCAGGGAGTTGTTACCTGTTGTATCGTTTAGAAAAATTCACTGAGGAAACGCATCAACCTTCACCTGCAGCTACTTTATGATTATAGTTCTGGTAACGAACGTTACCCTTTCTCTTGTAAACGCTGTCAACTGAGTTGCATACCGTTTTATTACATAATTATTTGCCCTTGGAATAAGATGCACGTTGGGCAAATCTATGTCTTTTGGGCAGGACTAACAGAGCATAAGAGTAAAATAAGGACTGGGGCACGAGATACACCATTTATGAACTATAAAAAATCAAATGATCTCCTTTACATTTTGTGTTTAAAGGACAAAAACCCCCCCTTCAGCCTGCTTTGGCGGTTTTTAAACCCATGTGGGTGAACATTTTTGAGTGCCCATTTTTCAACACAGCAATTCAGCTTTACTAGCAAACCGGAGGTTAAACTAACCCCTTATAAGAGATAAAGACACATCCATAAATTATAGTGGCAAAATGTATGGGGACACAACATCTCTCATGAAAACCTTCCATACAGTTTGAAAAATACAGGTTTTGTAAATAATAACATCTATTTCCAAGATTGTAGGTGACACACTAATGTGCCACAGCACACCATTTGGAAAGCCCTGTTTTAAGGAGAGAAGATATTTGGGCTTTCAGATTAGGAGAAACTATTCCACATGTTCTTAATGGACACTTAAACCTCAGCTGTTTCTTAAGTTTCTCTGCCAAACAACCTCCACACTTGGGCTATTTAAGTTCCCTGTTGACACGATATTCACATAGCATTGAAAGACTCTCCTCTAATTGTATGTTACCGCTTTGTAAAAGTAGCTCTTGTATCCGTAGTTTGCATTATCTAATTCATTTCCTAGGTATTTTGCTGTATATTTTTTTGAACAGAACAGCAACATTATTAACAACTGAAGAAGTTTTTGAGAAAATTTTTTCATTTTTTGGGGGGGCTTTATATTTAACCTGAACCCCCCTTCCGTTCCCCCGATATGCCAGCCACAGAGCCTCACACGCCCAACCAAGGGGGAGGGGAATGAACACTTCTTCTGCCTTCTCTTTCTCTTCCCCGCAGCAGCCTCTTGTCTTCTCCCTCTCCTACAAAAATCCTTCCAGAGTTTCCTTCATCCCTCCATTTCTAGGAATAGAGTTGAGGGGGAGGGTTCTTCCCCCTCCCCCCAATTCCTAACATTTTTCCTCCTCACAGGCAGAAACCCCTCCCCCTCCACCTCCCCCTTGTCCTCTCCACCCATTTTTAAACTCCATTCCCTGCCACTCATAGCTGCCCATGCCTTCTGGCATCTCATAATAAACCTCACCCCTTCTCATGCCCCACAGGGCCCCCCCAAACCAGGCAACAGCCAAATACCCCCCCATCTAGGTGACCAGCAAAGATATTTTCTCCTTTGAACGCCCCCAATGTTTTACGCAACGGAGAGAGGAGGGGAGTTTGAAGCAGCTGAAGCCACAAGGGGGAGGGAAAGGGGCTTTTGGGCCACATTTGTCACCCCCAACCAGGCCCTCCAAAAAACTTCCCGGTCTTGGTCATAAAGTGGGGGAAGGCTCTTCCTCCCTACTCTTGGGAACATTTTCAGTCCTCCTTTGTCCCACTGCCTCCCTTTTCTGCAAAAAAGAGCCTGGAAGCAACAAAATGTCCTGTGGATGGGGAAAAAAAGGGGAAGAGCCCCCTCCTTTTTGGGTAAGACCAGATCTCTGTCTTCTCAACAGTGGGAGTCAATATCATCGACCGTGGTATTTTGGAAACAGCTGGGGGAGGTGTTGGGAATCGAAGCACTGTGTTGCAGTGGTTCCCGGGCCCACCTCTCAGGCAGGTTTTAGATCAGTGGTTCTAACCTTCCTAATGCCGCGACCCTTTAATACAGTTCCTCATGTTGTGGTGACCCCCAATGTCAGGAGTCCTCCATGTTTGTTGTTTTAGGATAGCAGTAGCCTGGGGAAATAGTGATGTGGCTTTAACTTTCCCCGGTGCCAACCATTCCTTCCCGGGTGGAATTTCAAAGGAACCATTTGGCATGATGACGTTCGTCCTTTTCAACTTCTCAGGAGAAACTTGCTGTTTAAGTGTAAGGCGGGGGGAAAGCATTCCATTCTCGAGCTTTAACGTCTGATAGACAGTATCATTCACTATGTTTCAATAAATCTTCTACTAAAGTTTATTGCTACGTTTGAGGGGGAATCTGTTCCTGACAGAAAACTGAGAATCTTTTTTTTTCCCAAAATGCATCAAGTAGTGGATCAGTTAATTACTGAAGAAGAACGAGGGTTGCAGAATCTGATGGAACTGCAAGACCAAGCGTCCTGGATACCAAGGCAAATTTACCGCTAGCGAGGCTATGGAAACCCCCACAAGCGGCCAAACCTGGGTCTGGGGAAGAAGCCGCTTATGTCGGTAAGACAACGCAGAAGGGCTGCTAGATGGGACACATGCCAAAGACCTTTCCTTTCTGGCGGAAATGGCACGAATGGAAACAGAACTGGAGAAAAAAGATGAGGAGATACTCGAACTAAGACCATGTTACGTGAGATGAGCATCCGTCCCTCGCAGACATTGAGAACACCAGCACCAAACCACGAGCGGCTGTGCCAGCGGCAGGCACCCCTGGTCCCCCAGAACCAGCAGGGCAAGCTCCAGCGCCACCGCTACTCAGAAACGTGGGAGACCTGAAAGCGTCCTTCAACGGGAAGGGTGAGAAACTCTTTTTCTTTATGACTATGGCAAATAATTTCATGGTCGATCATGGCCACCTCTTCGGGATGATGCAGCCCGAATTAGATACCTCAGCCAGAGAATGAAAGGACTGGCAGCTGACTGGGTAGCGAACCTATATGACACCCGCGCCCCCCAAACCGAAAATCTGCAGCTCTTCATAACCATTTGCGTAACGGTTTAAGACCCCCTCTCTAAAAAAAATAAATATCAACTAAAACAAATGAAACAAGGCAGGAACAAAAGTGGGAACATATTCGCGTGAATTTAGAAACCTGGCCACCAAAGTGCAGTGGAATGATGAGATTCTTATCAGTTATACAAAGATGGGCTAACCCCGATATCTTACACGGGGGCCTAAAGCAGGCCAACCCACAAACCCTGCTAGGTTGGATCAGACTAGCTACTGAAGTGGAGGGTATAACCCACACTGTTCAGTTGAACCGACAACGACAAACTTAACAAAACGACAACCTCGCCGTCCCACCTTCCTCAATGTTGAGGAACGAACAAACGCCTCCGTTTGGGCATGTGTTTCACCTGTGGGAAACCGGGTCACCTTCCAACAACTGCACCAGTAACCAAGCCACGGTGGGGACTTTAAAAAGGGCACGAGCAGACCCCAGGAATAAAGAATCTACACGTCAGACAACGGCCATCAAACAACCGCTCAGACGCACTCATAAGGACCCTGCGCGCCAGGAGACTCCGCTCCCACGGTGAAACCTCTTCTTTGTATTCCTCGGACACAGATGGGGATTCTGAACCCGACGGTGGCGGTTTGAAAGCAGCGGGAACAGCTGTAAGTACTCCTAAAATTCCCCATTTCTATCCACGGTTACGTTCTGGCGGAGATGGGACCTTGCATGTACATAGGGCACTAATTGACTCTGGCTGCTCCAGAAGTTTGTTACACCCCAAATTGGGAAGCCCTTTAAAAATCTATATGACCCTTTTGGAACGCCCCATCAAGTTAACTCAAATGGATGGGACCTCAATGACTGGAGGAGCAATAAGCGAAATCACCATGCCCATCTCATTCCAAATGGACCAAAATAATTATGCATCGGTTCCTAGTTCCCAAGGCGGTGCAGTTCGAATTGGTCTTGGGAATCAATCTCCCTAAATATAATCCCCCAAAAAACTGGACCCTGGCACTCTATCCTCTTCCGAGGCAAGCTTCTCTATTGGCCATGAAGAATTGCAACAAATTCCTTTGCACTACCGTGATTTACAGAAGGCCTTTCATGGGGGGAGGCTGACAAATTCCCCCCCCCCACTGAATTTGACTGTAAATTGGAATTGATTAGGAGTTCCTAAACCAAAAATCTACCCCATGAGCCAGCAAAAACTCCTTGCCCTCAAAAATTTCCCCCTTTAAAAAAAATTTGGCTCGTGGCTTTATCAAGCCTTCTACAGCCCCTACGGCGAGTCCTGTCTTCTTCCGAAAAGAAAAGTACGTCGAGGCTATAGTTAACTACTCTGCTATTAACCAGGTTATCTCTTCCAATTGTTATCCCATTCCCCTGATACGGACCGTTTTAGACCATCTTGTTCAAGGAAAATATTTTACTAAGCTTGATCTTAAAGAAGCATTTCATAGGATTCGGATGGACCCAGACTCTGAATGGCTCACCACCTTTGCAACCCCACTGGGGAATTTTAAATAGACGGTTCTCCCCTTTGGATTACAATCTGGACCATCTGTGTTTCAGATGTTTTTGAACACCATTTTCCACGACTTATTGTATCAGGGGGTTCTGATTTATTTGGATGACATTTTAATTTATGCAGACTCCATGGAATCTCATGTATCATTGGTTCGGGAAGTGCTTCGACGGCTGATAGATAATAACCTCGTAGTTAATCTGTCTAAGTGCCAATTTGACACCCAAACCTTTGATTACTTGGGTTATAGGATTCAAGATTGTTCACTTAAAATGGACCCTTCGAAAATTAACTCTATTTTGGAATGGCCCGTCCCCAAAACTTTGAAGCAACTGCAGCAATTTCTTGGCTTTGCAAACTTTTACCGGAACTTTATCGAGGATTTTGCAGCCATAGCGCTTCCGCTTACTAACCTGTTACGGAAACCTAAAGGCGAATCTACATGTAAGTCGCACAAACTTCGTTGGTCCCCTGAATGTCAGTCGGCGTTTGAACATTTGAAATCTAAATTCACTACAGAGCCATTGCTACTTTTCCCCGACAGTGCTAAGCAATTCATTGTGCAAACAGATGCTTCTGACTTTGCCATGGCCGCTGTTCTTTTGCAACATGACTCTGAGGGAGCACTCAAGCCTTGTGCTTTCATTTCAAAGAAATTTTCTCATCAACAAGCTAATTGGCCTATTTGGGAGAAAGAAGCCAAGGCTATTCATTTTGCGCTGACCACTTGGCGACATTTACTTGAAGGGGCCCGACTCCCCTTTGAAGTTGGACTGATCATAGAAATTTGCAAGCCTTGCAGTCGGTTAAGAAACTCTCCCCTAAGCAGGCGAGATGGGCTGAATTTTTCCAGAGGTTCCGGTTTAAAATTGTTTTCAAACCTGGCCGTTCCAACCAATTGGCGGACCCTCTATCTCGACTTCCCTGTTTTGAGGGACCTTCTGCTACGCCCCCCCCCCCCAAAGCCTTATTTCCTGCCTCCTCCCTGGCTTCTCAAGTAACTACTCGCTCATTAGCAAAAACAAGGCTTTCTGCCTCCTCCCTCTGTGACTCCGCTCTCCGCGATGCTATCGTTCATGCAGCGCATGCCGACTCATGGCTCCCGGCAAATAAGGACAAAATTGAGTGGGTTGACAATCTCCCTTTCTATGGCTCCAAGGTCTACGTCCCCCCTGCTCCCGTGAGCATGTCCTTCATCGTCATCACGATTCCAAACCTGCTGGACATTTTGGGTTTTTGAAGACATTGCATGCGATTCGCCGCCTTTTTTGGTGGCCTGGACTAAACTCCTCCGTGCAAACTTACATTAAACAGTGTGCTACTTGCAACGTTTCTAAATCGCCCACATCTAAGCCTCAAGGGCTCCTCAACCTCTGCCTGCTCCTTGTAGCCCCTGGTCGGTTATCGCCTGGGATTTTATCGTTCTCTCTCCCCTCTTCACATGGCTTTCATGTTATTTGGGTTGTTACTATCACTTTTCCAAGCAATGTCATTTTGTTCCTCTAAAGAAAGTACCCAATGCTGAACGACTTGCTGACCTATTCGTTCATCATGTATGGAAACTTCACGGACTACCTTCGGTGATCATTTCGGACAGGGATCCAATTTTCACTTCCAAGTTTTGGACCTGCCTCTTGAAAACCCTGGGAATCACTCAGAAACTCAGCAGTGCTTATCACCCCCAAACAGATGGCCAATCTGAGCGTGCTAACAAATCTCTTGAACAATTTCTTAGGTGCTTTGTTTCTGAAAACCAGAACGATTGGGTTTCGCTTCTCCCGTTTGCTGAGTTTGCTGTAAACCATGCTGTTCATGCTTCTACTGGGAAACCCCCGTTTGAAATTTTACGGCTTTCTTCCTTCTCCTTTCCCCCCCTCACCCTCCCTTCCTCTGCTCCTCCTTCTGTTTCTGCTTGGGTTTCTAAATTTTCGGGCATTTGGCAATCCGTTTCGGATGCTATAGCGTCTGCAAAAGCTTTTCACAAACGCTTTGCCGACCGCAAACGGCAGCCTAACCCCTCTTACAAACCCGGGGATCTGGTCTTTCTTTCCTCTAAGCACATTTCGTCTACTTCTCCTTCTAAAAAACTTTCCCCTCGATTTCTCGGTCCTTTTCCTGTGAAAAGAGCTATTAACGATGTTTCTTTTGAACTGGATCTCCCTTCTTCCCTCAAGGCAATTCATCCTGTCTTTCATTCCAGTTTGCTGAAGAGAGCCCCTTCGCTGGATTCTTCGCCGACTGATGTTCCTCAACGCCCCGATTGACTTTGTTATTACTGCATGGGTTTCTTGTATTTCTGTTGTTCTGTAATATTTTACTTGTTTTGCGTATCTATATGTATATGAATTTTTTTTTTTAAAAAAAAATGGGGCAGGATGTAGGAGTCCTCCATGTTTGTTGTTTTAGGATAGCAGTAGCCTGGGGAAATAGTGATAGTAGGCTGTTAACTTTCCCAGGTGCCAACCATTCCTTCCGGCTGGAATTTCAAAGGAACCATTTGGCATGATGACGTTCGTCCTTTTACAACTATCTCAGGAGAAACTTGCTGTTTAAGTGTAAGGCGGGGGGAAAGCTTCCATTCTCGAGCTTTAACGTCTGATAGACAGTATCATTCACTATGTTTCAATAAATCTTCTACTAAAGTTTATTGCTACGTTTGAGGGTGAATCTGTTCCTGACACCCAACCTTAAAATTATTTATTTATTATTTACAATGCCTACCTCCCTGGCAAAGGCCGCCACGCCAGCCAGGAAAGGAGGGGGGCCGGCAGGGAGGGGAAAGGGGTGCCACTCGTCTCCCCTGGGGAAAAAACTCCGAGAACCCCCCTCAGGGTCTGCTTCATTCTCGTTTCCGCTGGCGGGGCAGTGTGGGAAAAGTTTCCATTCCCTGCCCGGGGGCGGGGATGAATTCCAGTGCCTTTGCCTTTTGCGCCAGGTGCAGCTCAACCCCCCCAGAAAAGCGCCGCCTTGCGGCGCCCCAGCCCTTTTGCAGCACCCCCTCCATGGCGAATGGGGCAGGGGCCGTGGTGAGGAGGGGGCTGCCCCCCGTGCTGCCGCCATCCCCCAAGCTGGCCCGTCAGACGGGAGGTTCTCCCAGTAGCAGAGAAGGGGAGCGATTTCAGTCCCTTCTGAACAGGGGACAAGAAGGGCAAGGGGTGGCTCATGTTTGCGCACCACCACTCCTGGGCCTTTTCCGTACGTTACCTTATCGCCGAAGTGGAGGGTGCCGTTGGCAAGGAGGTTTTGCGTGAGGCGTTCTCTTCCCTACTCCTTTGTCCCGCAGCTGGCTTCCTGGTTGCATGACCGCCCCACTCCTTCCTCCTCCAGCACAGCTTACAGCTCCCCAATGCTTTCTTACCATCTACAAGAAACCTTTGGAGAGATCATCTGGAGGTGTGGGGCGGGGTCCTGTCAACATG
>CAOLHI010007979.1:0-11356 GCA_948474755.1 Ctenosaura bakeri
TTGAAGATCTCAGACTAAATTATAGGGGAAAAAATTCCATAAAATTGTTTTTATCAAATGAAATTGAAAATGATAATCAAAACCAGACATAATTTCTGAGTCGTTAAAATACTTTGCTGTCTCCTTTTTCACACCCTGACTTAGAAACCCCTCTGTGTTTTAAATATGTGTGCAACTATGAACAGCAAGGTTCAGCTATAAAAGTTTGGAAGAGGACTGGAAGTCAAAAGTGGGATTTAATTTTGCCTTCAGTTCCCAATTTGGCACAGACCTCCTTTAATCTCCTCCTGCCACGGCCAGAGCGTCTGTTGCTTCTATCCACCCAGGCTTCTAAGAAGGGTTCAGTCTTGATCTATCTATAGTTCAGAACATTTTGAACAATCTGTAGATTGTTTTTTCCAACCAGTTGCTTTGTTAAAATAATTTCTAAAAGAACAAAAAAATCCCACACCTCTCTGTAGACAAAGATGTCAACAACAGAAAACTTAGCACATTTGGGGAGGAGAGAATGACTTTCAGTACACACACACACAACCAGAAAGAACAGACATCACCAACTGTCACAGCTTGTTAAGAAAATTAATGACACAGATAATAACGATTTTTTGAAAAAAAAGTCCTCACATGTCTCACAAAAGTTTATCTACTAGAGTCTGTGAGTCTTCATATGTAATTTGCAGATAGAAGAAAAGTATTTGATGATTTGCTGCCACTTGTAGATATAAGACCAGCTCTGTCATTACAGAGTAAGGCCACCTTCTCAGACAGTGGATTTTGGATGTCATCAAAGGGAAGCAAATTGCTAGTTACTTAGATTGCTGTTTAGTGCCAGGTATTGGGAGAAGTGTTGGTGGGACTGACATTTGCTGTTCAGTCATAGACAGTCAAGGCCTGTGGAAAGCAATCCTGCATCTGCTAGTTCCAGGTTTCAAAACGAGAAAAATTATTAGCTTCCTGTTTTATCTCCTTCAGTGCAATGTTATATTACTATATCATGAAAACAGTAACGAAGAGTATCCCATCTCACCCATTAACCTGAAGGAACAAATGTGCAGCATTTAGCATATTTATAGCCAGAAGGGCAAATGTTTCCTTCAGTCAAACATCCTCTCAACTTGTAGTTGAGGACATGCTGTTGTAAAGCATGCAACCTTCATAATGCCAACTTATTTACTGATTGAATTTATATCCCATCTTTCTCCCAAGATGGGATTCTGGCTGTGCTGGCTGGGGATTATGGGCATTGAAGGGAGCCCTGGTGGCGCAGTGGTTAAATGCCAGTACTGCAAGCCACAATCCACAAGGTTGTGAGTTCGATCCTGCCGGGCCCCAAGGTTGACTCAGCCTTCCATCCTTTCGCAGGTCGGTAAAATGAGTACCCAGCTTGTTGGGGGCATGTATAGAAAAATGTTTCGAAATACATGCTAATTGTTCACCGCCTCGATCTATATGGAGAGGCGGGATGCAAATAAATAAATAAAAATAAATAAATAAAATAAAGTCCAACAATGAAAAAGCTTCTATACAACAGCAACTACAGTTTTCTGTGGAGGAGACAGTGTTACTGCGGTTCAGACATACCCGGTGAGAGCACTAGATATCTCTTGATATCAAACTTATTTGGCCTTCAGTTGACCTTTCTCTGCCACCCCGCTCCACATGTCTGCAAGGCACGTACACAGGCGTGGCCGGTAAGTACTGGACATTCCAAATCCCCATTTAGGCAGGCAGATTAACGCCACTCCGTTGCTTCAGGGACCTCTTTGCAGACACACCTTGCTTAAGTGCGACTTTACACAAAGACACTCGGCCTTGAGCCGGCACTCTCGCAATGCTAAGCCATTTGCATACTGGCTACACTATTGTTAAATCTGCGCTAAGCCAATCATGTAAAACTTGATCTTTCCCAAAGCTTTGTCCCGCTCCAAACTCACATTGTTCTCACCGAGTATGGCATGGCCTGTAGGCACAATCCACCCTATAAAAACTCCCTGATTCCGAGCACACCTCGGAACGCTCGCCCCTCAGACACCTTGGAACGCTATGGACTGCTATCCCACCTTGCTGTCACTTTGTCCAGCGAGTCACCCCCTCAGCGAACCGCGCTGAGCTTTCTTCCCTGACATCCTCCACTTTTCTCCAGGACTACGAGATAAGGTGTCGTATCACCCATTTTCCCCAAAAACTCTCGTTTCTAATTTCTTAGTTAGCTGTGTGCTTGTGGTTTCTTTTCTGTTGTTTGTCCTTTAATAAAGCTATCATTTTTACTATTTTAAAAACTGTCTGACTGCTCTTCTGACCTGACGCTGTATACATAGGGTTGCAAGATCCCTGCTAAGTTACCCTGCCTCTTGTTAGCTTAAGAGAGTGCTCAAGTTGATTTCCCCATCTTGTGTTTTTATTTGGTTATTTGGGCACCCCTCCAGGGACCCCCACAATACAGGGTAACAACAGCACTGGGTATAATTTATTTGACACAATTTGTTCCATTTTCATGCAGTAAGAAGGCAGTAGTGCTAGACTGACAGCAGCATGATGACATCTAATTACTCTTCAGTCCAGTGCTGCTTCTTAGTTCTGGTTCCTACTTTTCTAGGCAGGCCAGTTCAATAATCTGTAGTGATAAGTCTAACTGATGAGATATTGCCAAAAAAAATTGTATGTTTTTAAGTGTACTGTTCCATGGAGGTATCAGTTTTCCCTTATTCAAGATAATTCCACATTTAACCCAGGAAGAGAAATGATGAATAATTATAATGATGCCTAAGAAACTAGGACAGATTTCAACCCTCATCAGATTCTTTACTTGATGCAAGGCACTGTCCTTTTTGTCTAAATTGCTAATGGATACTTTCAAAATAATAATGATACTTTTTTGAAGATAGTAGTTAATGAGACAAAAAAGAATACCTGAAAGGGAATGCAGTAAAATTTTGGTTGAAGAAAAAGGAATAGGTCTGAATCCTTTTGCTTAGGCCCAATTAGAGTTGTGAAGTCCTGGGAGAAAAAAACAAAAACAAAACAGAAAAATTCACAAAATAAGTCTATATTTTCTATATTTTTCTAAGCCATTTTCCCCTTGAATGAACTGAAAAAATAGGTTATAGAATATTATCTTTTAGAATGTAGACTAATATATTTAAGAAAAGGTGTTCCTATATTTACTCCTTCTACATTATTTCTAAAAGCTATATAGCAGGTAAACATTTAGGTAAGACTATGTACAGTATTTCACATCATTGCAATTCTTGGTCTTGCTTTCCTTTTCTCAGTTCTTTTTATGAAAATAATTTTTATGTCTGCCTGGAATTATACAAGATTACTTTTTGGTTTGCCCCATAAATGAAAAAAAAAGTGATGAAAATAAAATTTTAAAAAGTGAATTCAATTTGTAATTAGTTTCTGAAAAAATGAAACTTTTAAAATATCTAAACATTGCATGATTATGTCAAGAAATAAATATAATAAAATTTATATTTTTAAAGTAACAAAGTGATGTTCAATCAGTAAAGAGGGCTAATAATTGTGTTTTTTAAAATTTATCTGTACATTTCTACTGGGAGGAGGGCTAAAAAAAATAGGCTGAGAGCCTACATTATTGTAGTTACAACTGATGCGAACCTTTCCCCGAATCTACATCTACAGCTTGACAGCATGCTGACTATGGCACTTCTGAGGTACCAGAAGTTAGAATGCTGTGAAATGACATCCATAGCATGCTCCCAGTTGTGGGGTACCTTGGGAGCAAGCAGCTGGAAATACCCCTCAGGGTTCTGTCACCACTGCTTGTCAAAAGGCACCCTGCAACCAGGAGCACACTGAGAACATAATTTTCTACCATTCCATTGTCTATTACCTCAGAAACATTTTGGGGGTAGCACTGTCACGCTGCAAAGTTAGTTTTTTGGGATCACATTCAGTCATTCCTGATTGTAATTGTGAATCCCCAACATTTAGGATATCATAAGTCCAGCTTCTGATATTGTAACTGTTGGACAGAATACCAGGCAACAGTTTTTTCTTCTTGGCTTCAAAATTTCTGGAAATTTTATATGTCTTGGTCCATTGATTCAACTGTCGAGTGGTGGGTCAACATATAGGTAATACTCATTGAGTCTAATCAAGTTAGGAATAACAGTAGAAGTCAAGCCAAAATTGTCAGTGTTGTCCACAGATTAAAAAGAACCAAACAAAACAACAACAACATGGAACTAAATGTTAATTCTTTTAAAATGGCTTCATATTTCTAACAGCCTTAAATAATGTGGTGGTGTAGTGGTTTGAGCATTGGACTGTTAGTATGCAGACCAGGGTTTGAATCACTGTTCAGCCACAGATACCCACTGAGTGACTTTGGACAAGTCACCTCTCTTGGCCTCAGAGGAAGTAAGAGTGACACCCTTTCTAAACAAAACTTGCCAAAAGAACCCCATGATAAGTTCACCTTAGGGTCACCATTAATGGGAAATGAGTTGAACAATAATACAAGCTCCCAAGCCATAATGCTAGAAAGTTGCTTTTTGTGAGCACATTAGAGATCTGAGAATTTCCATGCAGTTTGATTTTCAGATTCATTCTTCAAGGAAGGCAGTATGTGTGCATGTGTTCATGCACACACGTGCATGCATGCATTCAAGTCACCTGTTGACTTATAGCAACCCAATAAATTTCACAGGGTTTTCTTATGCAAGGAATGCTCAGAAATACAGCCTACAGCAGTGGTTCTCAACCTTCCTAATGCCGTGACCCTTTAATACAGTTTCTCATGTTGTGGTGACCCCCAACCATTATCATAGTGTCAGAAGCTCAATCTGAGAAGGGCTTGAAGCGAGGTCTTAGGCAACCCCTGTGAAAGGGTCTTGCGACCCCCAAAGGGGTCCTGACCCCCAGGTTGAGAACCACTGGCCTACAGCTTCTGGCATTCATTGGCAGTCTCACATCTAAGTACTGAGTGAGTCTGACCCTTCTTAGCTTCCAAAATCAGACAGGAACAAGTGCCTTTAGAGTATTGAGGACTTAAAGTAGGCAAACATTTCCTTTATTTTATCTTTTTTAAAAAAGATATTTTTATTAAACACATACATTTTGGATATATAAAACATATATGAAACAACACGCAAGGATATACAAAAATCACACACACACACACGAAAAAAACATCTGAAACTACAGCTAAAAAAGCCCTAAACTAAACTGAACTAAACTAACTACCTATAATTACACAAAATTACATAGGTGAAGACTACTATGATTTCCAGCTTCTCAAATGATGGTTAAAAAGTGAACTCCTAATATACCTCCTTAAAGCCTCTACAAGGAGTTGAAATACAGTAGCACTAAGAAATATACTTCTGCTAAGGTACTCACTATCAATATCTAAATCTTAAGTTTTTAAAAAAAATCTTCCCCAATAGTTAGTAAGAAATGTCATAATTCTGTCCCAGTCTTTAAAAAGTTGTTCATAGACACATCTTTCAATAATGCAGTTAATTTGTTCATTTCAACCAAGTCAAAAAGTTTCATCACCCAGTCTTCTTGTGTTGAATTTCTGTTTCTTTCCACCTCTGTGCCAAGAGTAGTTTGTATGCAGTGAACATACATTGTAAAATTCTTCTGTCCTGTCAGTTTTTCTGATTGTGCATAACTCCCAATAAGGACATCTCTTTAGTTTAATCTTGATTTTCAAAACATCTTCTATTAGTTGGTGTCTCATAGTCCAAAATTTATTTACTTTTATACATGTCCACCACATGTGAAAAAAGTCCCTTCTTGTTTTTTACATATTCAACAAATGTTGGAATAACCATTATACATTTTAGACAAATTTTCCAGTGTTAAATACCATCTATTCATCATTTTATAAAAATTCTCTGAAAGATCATAACTCAACATTTCTTTTCTTTTATCTTATCATTCCAGCATCTAGATTGAATTTTACTGGATCTATAAGCTACTTTGTGTGATTGGTATAAAGGAGGTTGACAAACAGCGCAATCCTAGATATATATGCTTGGTAGACTTAAGGTGTTTCCACACTACACTGTTATAGTGCTATTATTCCACTTTCAACATCCTGTGGAATTCTGGGGTTTATAGTTTACTGAAGCCAAAGAATTCTCTGGCTATGAATTCTAAATGCCCCTCCCTAACCTGCAAATCCCAGGATTCCATAGGATGTTGGAAGTGGAATAATAGCACTACACGAGTGTAGTGCAGAAAGGGCGTAAGTCTGATTGCTGAGGCACACATCTCTGAAGAAAATTTCTGTGGTAGGGAAAAGAGAGAGAGAGAGGTGGGGGGTTTTGTTTTTTTTGGAGGGGGGAGGAAATGTGCCTTCCACTTAACATCCAGTTTGACCTTCAGTCAGTTGTTAGGTAAGAGTTTCAAGAAAGCCTCACCTTTCATATATATAAGAAAATATAAACATGTCTCAAATTTCTGAAGTTTACTTTATGCCACATGCATCATAGTAAATAAACTGCATCATTCAGAAGAAAGAACATAGAGACCTAGAAGTAAAAAGATACAGTTCCAGCTACTCTGCAGTGGGATAAATCTCCCTCTTAAACCAAGCTGAATACTGCAGGAAAGTAAATCTGAATAAGTAATAAGGATGCTTGCTTTACAGCTATAGAGTGCTTTGGGTATTCTAACTGTTTTCATTTTATTATCTAGAGTTTGATTCCATGGGAATAAAATATGATAATTTCAAACTTTAAGCCCCTGAACAACATCCCAAACCACATGCCTTGCTCCGTTCTTTTTTCTTAATTCCATACACCACCACTACATTACTGGAAAGTAAAATCCACAACTTGCTCAAGAGATGTTTACTAGTTTCTTAGACACATACATGTGTGTGCACACACAAACATTCACTGCAGTGCTGCCAAGCTAAGAAATTGCAAAAAGAAGAACAGTGCACAAAGTAAGATCTTACTGTGGATTTCTCCACTGAACAGAAATCTGAGGGCTATACAGATTGAAATCTTGTTTGTGAGGCTGGGGATCTGATTTTGATCAACTGCAGTCGAAATGAAGGTAAGTGCAGCCACATTGAAGAAGGAGGCAGGGGTTTGTTCTAGCTCTCTGTTATAGCCTGTTTGGAAATGCATCAGATTTATTATAATGGTTTGTGATACCTAATAATAATAATATAAAGTGGCCACTGAACAAACTATCTGGCTCTAGGAAACCTTTTCCATACCCTCCAACAAGGAAATTTTCACATGTTGGTCATGTGGAGGATTCTGAAAACAGGAGAATGGCCTTGGACACAATCTTAGGCCATTTCTGCACTATGCTGTTATAGTGCTATTATTCCACTTTCAACATCCTATGGAATCTTGGGGGGTTGGCAGTTTAGGGAGAGGCCTCAAAGGCTGCCTTGTCCCCTCCTTGGGCCAGCTCTGGTAAACTGCATCCTAGGGGCAGAAGGGACATATTGTTCTGCCCAAATAATGCAGGATGGCCATGGTGGTGTGAGAGGCATAGGACTGTAAACCAATCTAGTAGCAATAGTGTTCTGAATGCATCCTCTGCAGATCCTCCTGCTGAAGAACCCTGATTAGGGAAGCCTTCACAAAACAGTCTGTAAACCAGATGTGAAGAATTGCTGAGTATCTTTTCAAACCAAAAAGTGATTTGGGTTTACAATGCATCCCAAAACAAATCATTCACAACCTCTTCCTTGCTCTAATCATACTGTTTAAGGTAGGAATGGTCAGCTTGTGGCTTACTGGATGTTGGACTTGTCCTAGTCTCTGGAGCAGCAGAAAACAAGCCCGCTCCCTCCTCAACATGACATTCTTTCAAATATTTAAACACGGCTATCATGTCCCCTCTTAACTTTCTCTTCTGCAGACTAAATATCCCCAGCTCCCCAAGCTGCTCCTCATAGGGCATGGCTTCCAGAGCCTTCACCATTTTGGTTGCCCTCCTCTGGACATGTTCCAGCTTGTCAATATCCTTCTTGAAATGAGATGCCCAGAATTGGACACAGTATTCCAGATGAGGTCTGATCAAAGCAGAATAGAGTGGTACTATCATTTCCCTTTATCTAGACAACATACTCCTATTTATGCAACCAAGAATTGCATTGGTTTTCTTGGCTGCTGCATTACACTGCTGACTTATGTTCAGCTTGTGGTCCACCAAGACTCCTAGATCCCTTTCACATGTACTGTTATGCAGCCATGTGTCCCCCAGAGTTTGCTCCGTCAGAGATTGTTAGCAGTGAAAGCCAGTGCTAAATAACAGAAATAAAGAGGAGTGAGCAAAAGACCTGTTTGGGAGTTTGCAGGCTTGGGTGGATGATACCTAACTTCAGATAAGCACTATGAAAATATTACTTATTAATAAGCATCCAACTATTAATTTGACAACTTCTGAGCCAAGGGAAAATGTGGTCACTATTGGCCATATACTCCGTCAATCAGAACAATTTCATGACTGGTCAAAGAGAACAGGAAAAGAATGGAGAATAAAGTTGAAGAATCCTTTCTGAAGCATTAAACACACACTGGGTTTTCCCATCAGCCTGCATTTTGTACTGTCTCTGTGAACAACATCAAATAAGCCTTTGTGCTATGGGCATTGTACATGTTTAAGATTACATTTTACAACATGGTTACAGTTTCATTCATCAGCATGGCAATCTTGATATAACAGTCATTACTTAATTCTTAATTACTTAACTCATTACTTAATAGCCTGTCTCGAGATTGATTTTCTCTACAAGCCTTTTTGTCACTCTCTCCTGATGATTTGTAATCTTTGATTCATTGTGTTAAATAGGTTTGGGCTCCTCCTTTTCTGTTACAGCTTCACATTTTCTAAGACAATATTCCACAGCAAGGACGTGACCTTTAAAACCACATAGCCTTCTGGGCTTGTTATAGAAAGCATGTAACTCCCTTGGTGAAACAGTATTACTGGCTACCAGTCTTTTTCCTGGCAGAATTCAAAGTGCTGGTTATGATTTATAAAGGTCTATATGGCTTAAGTCCAGAGTATCTGAAAGACTGCATCTCCTTATATGAACCTACCTGAATTTTAAGGTTTTTGGAGAAGGGTCTTCTTTTTGTCCCACCACCACCACTAGTATGTCTGGTGAGGATTCAGAGGAGAGCCTTCTCTGAGGTTGTTCCCAGGCTTTGGAATTCTCTGTTGACAGAGGCTCAGTTTGCAAACAGACCTCCACAAACAGACCTTCAGCTTTTAATGGGTTGGGGCAGTGTGATGGGTGTGCCATTTTTTTTTTCAAAAATACATTTTTGTTAGAAACTTTTCAAAAAGAAAACAAGGAAAAGAAAAGGAGAAAGAGAGAGAAAGAACAGGAAAAAAGAAAGATAAAAATCAACATTGACTTTCAAATTTCCTAACAATGGTTACAATTTTACTGTATAACTTTACCAACTGTATGTTATCTGTGCACTTCTTCAACTTAACCAAGCCTATTAATTATGAAAACCTACAGTTAACATATTATTCTTATTTTTCTGAAAAAGACAATAAAAGTTTCCTAATCTTTCAAAAATGGCATCAGTCGTTTTTTTCTCTAATCAGTGTTGATAAATTGTCCATTTCAGCTAGTTCAGTCAGTTTCAGCAGCCAGTCTTTGTTGGAATTATGGTGGTTCCTCCCCCCTCCTTTTTTTTTCTTTTTTCATTTCTGTCCATATGTTAATCTTATTGCCATGGTCATATATCGTGAAAAATTTCCATATCTCTTCTCTATTTGGTCATCCGTCAGTTGCAGGAAAAAGCCAAGTCTTAATATGTATTAGGTTTTAATATATTTTTAACTTTTCTATATTAATGTTTTTAACTGGATTGTTTTAAAATCCTTTTTCAATTTTTGTATTCAGACTGTTTTAGCTATTTTGTTCTAACGAAGTATTAACCAGTTTGGGTCCCATTTGGAGAAAGATGGGATATTAAATAAATACATACATCCATATATACATAAATTTCTGCCCTGTTTAACGCAAACACCAAGAACTTTCTTTGGAGGATAGCTTTTTAATGTTTCCTTTCAAAAGAAAGCCTGTGAACTTACTGCCTCAGATAGCAACCACGTGATGTATTAAACAGCAAGAGGTGCTAAATAATTCCCCAGTTTTAAAGTTTACTTGACAATAGCATATCCAAACATTTCTGAGGGGAAAGCATTAATTTGGACAAACATTGACACTCTGTTGATGCTCTTTGGTGTCACTTTGTTCCTTTTCTCAGTACTATCCATCCTGATTCTTTTTTTAAAACTTTGTCCGCCCACACACCAAGTACTCAGATTCTGCTTTTAGTTCTAGTAAGCACTGCTTAGTTCACATGCCCATTAAGTGTGCATTAAACAAAGCTGGCTGTGAAAATCTCGGTGTAAACTGTACTCCTCTGTACTGTGCTGCAAGCTGAGATGTGAAAACCTTCAACATCCAGAACACTCCAGTTGTGGGATGCGTTGGAGGCCCAACTGGTTGCAGACACTGGCTAAATGGGACATTTTAATACCAAGTTATAACATGGCTGCTCACCCAAGTATTGAGTACCTAGTGAGATCATGGCTTGGTTTTCAATCTATTGGGTTGTGGATTTTATTTTAATTGTTGAATTGCTATAAATTGCTTCAATCTGTTTAAACTTCTTTAGATTCTTGAGGCTGTTTCATTGTTTGCACCCTAGCAACAGATACAGAATTGACTAAAAATATTTAACAAACAACTACTTAATTACCGAATACAATTAATTAAAAACACCAATAAAACCCCATGGGGGGAGGACAATATTAATTTTATGTTCTCCTTGCACATAAATGCCTGCATTTGCACCTTAACAAGCCTGAAACATTGGTTACTGAACAACCATATTACATCTCTTCCCTATCCTTCCCCAAAACACTTTTGTTCACCAGCTATAAATGATAAACAAAAGGTTGTGCATATGGTTGCCTATAAAAATGATCCAGGACATTAGTTGGTCAAAACTGGACAGCAAAATACTAGTACTGTTCCATCAACACTGGACATCGGTCCATTTTGGGGCCTAATTCAAAGTGTTGTTCTTAAAAAGTGCCCCTTTCTTCCATATGTACCTAACCAGATATTAAGGTTATCTTCAGAGACCTTTCCCAGGATATTCTCACAAAGTAAAATTGACAGGAGGCTACTGGCCAGAAGGCCTTTTCAGTGGTGGCACCCTAGTTTTGGAATATCCGTTCCAAACAGATTTTGCCAGCACCATATTGAAGTATTTTCCACATCTCAAAGAATCTATTTTTTATTTGTGGTGGCTTTTCCTTTAATGTTATATATTGATTCCCAGGAAAAATAAGTACTGCATTAGGGCTCTGGGACTCC